>DWEG01000118.1:0-13542 GCA_018245845.1 Apyrrothrix hygieia | reverse complement strand
CTATTCCATATTGGGACGTAAACGTAACTGGTGAAACGTGGGAGTGTACTACACTCCTCTGCCTACCCCTTCGGGGACTACAAGCGTTATGATGTTACGTAAACTCTAAGGTGTGCAGGTGTAATGTATTAGAATTTCAAGACATTACATAATTTGTAATGTTTGAAATTCTAATACATTCATTAAATACAGTATTAAAATTCTTACATGACTCATTATTACTACAATGACGATATTCATCATCATCATCAGGCCTCTCCTGAGGGGTTTTGCACATAATGACTAATACGATAGCGTACATAACGTTGTATAATATTGTAAAATATTTTCAAAAATTTACCTTCTACCCTACCTACCTCTTCGGGGATTACAGGAGTGATGTTACGTTTATTTTCAAATATGAAAATATGTTACATCTGTATTCACATATCATTGCATTATGTAACTATGTACAAATATGTTCGTGTATTAGTATAGTCACATATCCCCGTTTCTATGCATTCGTAACATCACGCCTGTAACCCCCAGAGAGGTGGGCATAGGTAGTACACTCCCACGTTTCACCAGTTATTCATGTGCCATGCGTACCTTTCGATCAGTTCTTCTAGTAAATCTATCTCTAGGAGTGTCCTTGTGCGCGAATGCAGCGGCGTGCTTTGTCCCACTTTACTGATAAGCTCCTTAGGTTCAATTATCCCCATTTTGGCAGGTGGTCACATACGAACTCAAAGCGGACAATAATTACATGTGCACGATATGTTCTGTCTGGATCTTGTTTGAACGGCGCCGTATAAATCTAAGCCTTCTAAACGTTTTTGGGTCAACATTCAGATAAGAAAATCTTAACTGAATTAGATTGAGTGATTTAATATTCACTGTCAACAGAATTACGAATACGTACAGGTAATTTCACACCTCTAATTTCCGGAGAGGTAGGCAGAGGAGTGCAGTACACTGCCACGTTTCACCAGTTATGTATACATCCCACTAAGGAATAGGTGGTGAGTTTATTGCCATACATCGAGCATAAGTCCAGACTCCGAGCCACTACTAGAAAATCTAAATTAGAAAAATCCAATAGTACGCGACCCGCGAATCGAACCCAGGACCTCTCGATTGGCAGTCGCGATTGCAAGCAACACGACCAAAGAAGCAAATACGTAATTCTTGTTTATAATAGCAAAATTAAGATACAAGTTTGAAGCATTAAATGTTGGTTTTATATAAAGTGAAAATGAATTTTAAAGTATTCATCGATTTCTACTTGTGTACAGCAACAGGGCTTTTTGTACAATATTTTCGATAACAATTTAAATACTTACCTATAAATCATCGGGAGCATTTCTAACTTACGAATATCGATAAATATGATGACTGGTAATTTTTTTATAGATTCCTTTTTAAATAAAATATTGTGATATTACTTGCTAAAGTTGACCTAATAAAAAAGTTTATTTAATTATGTCGTCTTGATACGTCTACAAACTGACACTATTTAGGATCGCGAGAAAAAATTATCTGATAGAAAAAATTATCTGTTCCTACCAGTCAGACACGTAGCATTCATTTAGAAATGACACAAAGCCATTAAAAAACATTTAAGAGGTAGATAAAACAGACCGTTATAATTACCAAGGTCAGTTAAAACAGAATCATATTCGATAAATTACAGCACTAAGATTCTGTGCTGAGATTTCATTATGGCATATTAAATCATGATTTCATTTTAATCACTCCGGAAGTCGTAGAAGGGAAAGTCTTAACAATTACCGTTTCGAACCTTGGACCTGGCCAAGGCTCGGCTACAGAAGCATAACAAAGACACTTATTATGCTGCGAAGCAGCAAAGTTGAGGTTAGGACGTTTCAATAAAATGCGAATTTAGCATTCCAATACCGTTCCAAACTAAATATAAACGGTTCTTGCCTGCAGTTATTGTTTAACATAATAGTTGAGAGACGGACCTGCATTCAGGTACTTAACAATTATCTTTTTCAAATTATGAAAAATACAGAAACAAGATACCAATAAATGAAGAGCTCTTCTTTGTTTATATGACTTAAGAAATTTTAAATAACCCAAAGACAACAATTGTATTTTAATGAGGCCATCTACTATGGTCTTAACCCTCCCATTCTGACAGAAGATCCGTGTTCCAACAGCGGAACGATAAAAAGGGTCGAAAAAAGGAAAAAAGGTGCAACCTAAATATATAGTTCAGAACAGAAATTCAGTGAAAGTACGATCTGACCTCCCATGCTGCTTTTGGTAGACAAAATTCTCAGTTTGACTGCCTCATGGCTCTGATAGATGTAAGAGCGACTGAGTCAAGGGTATTGGGTTCGATTCCCGGGTCGGGTATTATTGTTTTTTTTTTAACTTGAAACTGCCAGTAGTAGCTTGGAGTTCTTATTTGTGCCCGGTTTATGGCAATATTCTTGCCGTCTTATTCCATGGGAACGGCGGACTAGGTACTATATTCCTCTCGTTACTTCTTCAGGAATATATAAGCGTGGTGTTACGTTAAGATCCTCAGATAAGTCATGACGATACAATGATAAAGGAGTGATAATTAATACAATTACTGACTTGACGAAAGTGCAAAGAGCCATAGTCAACATCACGCCTGTACTGTTATCTATTAAAAAACTTAGTAAATTGGCCCAGAATGAAAGTGGGATCATTCTCTGTACGGTCCTTTTAAATTCTGCTGTTGTGCACAAATTTTTTTCGTAACTGCAGAAGGTCTGTTCTGTGTTTGAAGACTAATGAAGATAAAAATATGGTTTTAAGAATCGTGAATCGTAACTGATCAATACCACGATATAATAGACGCTATGAATATAAATATGGTTGTCATATTGAGGTGGGAGTTCCTATGATGTACCTCTGCATGAACTGCAAATATAATAAACAAGCTTTCAAAGATAAATAAACGCACATATGATTTTGACCCTATCGGTTACAAACGTGACTTCCGGCCATACTAAACATTTAGTTTGTCAATTTTTATATAATGTCAACATATATGTAGGAGAATATCGTGTAGTACAGGCATTTTAATTTAAGCTACTTCTTCGCTAAAGAATATTGTGCAGAATTTTTTCAGGTTTTCATAGTTATTTTCGTTATAATTAAAAAAATTTATTGTCTGATATATCACATTACATGAGTGGAACAAAACAGAATCAGCGCCATCTGTTGTCAATATGTCGAACTTTTTTTCTGCACGCTACAAAATTCGTTCTAATCACGAGGTAAAGGTAACTTTGTTCTATTCGTCTATAGATGGCGGTGAAATATAGCCAACATTTTCCTTTTCGTGATTCTCAGCGGAACTGTTGCTGTAAATGTTTACATATTATGCATACAAACACTTCATGGATTTTAAAATGTTTAGGTGCCTTGATTTTGTGTAAATATTACTTTCGTTTAGCAATATCCAAACGTGTTATGACGTGTCCCCGTGTTACTAGTAAGTTTCGTTTAGTTTCACGGTCACGGATAATAAACACGCTATATTCAACTTTACATGTAGGTAGTATTAACAGTTTAAAATGCAACGTGATATGTAATAACTTAGTAATCCTTACATTACCTATATGATTGAACAATTTAGTGAACGTTCACTGAACGTGTATTCAATTGATTAAATATCTTAGAAATGTATAAAACGCCACTTTCTTTGTTTTCAACCCAGTTTCGGATTTATTGCATTTTTGCCATAGCCATATTACAAGATCTATTGAATACATCTCTTCTCTGATATTTTCTCAATAAACCGCATGTGCCTATAACAAAAAAACCGAGATGGTTTGAGAACGACATAGTAAATAAAAATATTATTATTACAACTTTGAAGTACACAAGAATGAATTCGTGAGACATTATTTAGCGTTGTATTGTTAAAAGTTATGAGTAAATAGATTTTTAACGTAGACGTTTAGACTAGAAATGCTTACCTACCGATGTTTTTGACAGACATTTCATTGAAAGATATACCTCATATCTACCTAACTAGGTAGGTATTACCCTCCATTGAATATTATTATGGTGTGGATATGAACCTCTTAACAGCCAGTTTGACAATAATTCACTCACTAATACATACACTCACCAATATACAAATTTACATACTTACAAATATGTAACATATTTATCACAATATAATTATGTTTATACATGCGTATACTTAGGAGTGACAAAAAGGGGACTAAATTCTATTGTAGAACTGTGTTTTGTCCGGTACTTGAAAGATGACGTCTTTTATGAACGCAGCTGTGTCGCCTAAGTTGTTTGATATGAAAAATACTACATTGTGTTTGTACCTAGAAACACAAAAAAGCCGTAAAAACAGAAATATCTAATAGAGAAATTAATATTACTCAATTATTTAAACTATAGTCTTAAACTTTCTTATTCTAACTGCCTCGTTGGTCGAGTTGTTGCAAGCGCGACAACTCGACGAGAGGCGAGAGACCCTGGATTCGATTCCCATATGGTTTTTTCAGTTGAAATTTCTAGTAGTGGCTTGGAGTCTGGATTTGTGTCGCATAGGTGTATCGAAATAGACTCACTTTCTATACTGTACTGGGACTTATACGTAATTAGAGAAACATTAGGGGTGTATTACTCCTTTGCCTACCTCTTCGGGGGTTGCAGACGTGATATTCGTTTTTTTATTCCGACAAGTCTCGTGTCCAATGATAGAACTATGATAAGTAACAAAGATAATAATATAACTGCATAGTATACATAACATATAATTTATTTGAAATGCCGCATGACCATTGTAAGAAACAGTAATGCTGAATCATTTAATTATCGTACGTTTCTTGTTCACTATACAGTCGAGTTACGGAATTTGCATTGGAATGTATAAAATTACGTACATTTAAAAGAAAAACACTGGCAGCTTAGCCACGATGGGATTATAACGAGGCTACAAATAACGCAGTATCTCGCGGGGTGCGCTGGCACTGTCCTGCATTTTCACAACTAGAATGCCATTAGCGAGGCAATATTTTTAATTGAGCTAGCGCGTATAGTACTATCCAGGAGTCAGGAGACTTTTTGGTAAAACAAAATTATCGTTATAATCATCATGAGGTGCTGAATGAGAAGGCTTAAGGCCAAACTACCAGGGTGGCCTAATGCAAGTTGGCGGACTTCACACGCCTTTGACAACACTGTGGAGAATTCTAGGCTGTGCAGGTTTATTCACGATGCCTTCTTTCACCGTTGTAGCAGGTGATATTTAATTTTAAAACAAACATTTTTGTAAACAAAAAGATGTGCGCCATGATTGAAGCCAGTACCCGCAGAGTAGGAGGCTTAATCCGAAGCCAGTAGGCTATCATTACGCGTAACATCACGCCTGCAATCCCCGAACAGGCAGGCAGAGGAGTGTAGTACACTCCCAGGTTTCACCAGTTACGTTTACGTCCCAATATAGAAAAGGTGGTGAGTCTATTGCCTTACACCGGGCACTAGTCCAGACTCCGAGCCACTACTAGAAATTCTAATTTTAGAAAAATCTAATAGTAATCGACCCGGGATTCGAACCCAGGACCCCTCGATCGGCAGTCGCGCTTGTAACCAACACGGCCAACGAGGCAGTCATTGCTTTGAAAAATATATGCTATAGTTGCTTTGAAAAATATAAAATGACAGAAAATATTTATCACACCTGTCAAAAGGACATCGTTGAAATTACACTTCAACGATGAGGACTTTGTACAATTGTTTTATATTCAAAATGAATAATTTAAATTGAATATAACTATCAATTGTGCATTACACAAGCTTGTAACCTACTCTTAAATCCTAATGTTTTATTACATTTCAAAAAGTCTGAAAAAAAGTATGAACGGCTAACTAAAAAGTGTATTAATTGTAATGTACATTTCCGTAATAACAACGATTTAAAATTTGTTTTAACATTTAAAACTATTTGTGTAGGAGATACTAAAATATATTTATTGTATTTTAATTCTTCTACTATTAGGATGTATATTCAGTAAACTCGCATCAAAATATCTTGATGTAAATTGGCAGTTTTATTCAACGGAACTGTGAATATTTTCATGGACGTTGATTTAATCTGGTAATTAATTTTCATACAAGATTTTTCTTCAAATAATCATAATAATACATTAAATGTAATAAGTGGATACAATATTATTATTATATAATACGCGAGCTAAAAACATAGCTGATTACGAGACGTGACTCAGAATTAATTAGTTCTAATTACCTACAACATCTTTTGTTTCGCCACTGTTACCGGGTGCGATCATTTAGGATTTTGACCCTTAAATCGTCACAGACGGAGCAATAATATATATTAATATGCTGTGCTATAATATATACTTAATATGGCAAACCTCCAGAGCCGCTACCTATACTATAATGTATATCTTTACAGTCATTATCTACGCAATCGTGTTTGGGTATACCGAGATGTCTTGCTGTATTGGTTCATATTTTGACGACAAGGTACATATTAGAGCTACTTGTGCAGTCACTCGAGCGTTAATATACAAAATACATTGTAATATGCTTGGTAACAATATGGTACTGGTGTATGAGTATTTACAGGAGTATGTGTATGTAGAATTTATTTTACTTATAATTATATTTCTAATCCATACTATATTATATATTTTACACATTAGCGAATGGAAGTGGAAAATTAGGATAAAAGGTTAGGTGCCTGCCACAACTTCTCATCATCACCTGGGTTGACTGGTATAAAATGCCACTTGGCATTAAGTCCGCCCTTTGTTAACAGCAATAAAGGATAAATAAATAAATATTAGAACTCTGTCTGTGACGACCTTTAACAACGAGGCGATTTAACAGTGCTGTATAAACATTTTCGAGAGCATTTGTGATGCGGCGAGTTGCAAGAAACAACCGCTGATGCAGGTGCTTTGTTCGGCTGTCGTTTCTGTTGTTTCATGTGAAATATTCACTGCCCTTATTTTTATGTTCATCAAATATTTGAAAGTTTTTATTCGTATTGCGATACTTAATGCGTAAAGTACCTTTCACAAGTACACTTACATAGATATAAAGTAATGTAGAATAGCTTTTTATGTATTCAAACTAGCAAATACCATGAGTATGTAGTATGAGTTTGTAGTTTGTTTTCGCGTGTTTCTTAGAATACGCGAATTCTTAGAATACGCGAATTCATAGAATACGCGAATTCTTAGAATACGCGAATACACGCGCCAATTATAGGATACGTATCTACGTACTTTTTTCATGCGTCTTTTATGGAATACATACTTTCTTTTTTCAAGTGGCGTTTAAGAACAATTCGTTGCTAATTAATTCGAATGTATAAAATAATCAACAGTACGATTCATTGGCATCACGAGTAGGAATAATGTTCGCTTCAATTCATACAATAGTTATTTTTGTACCTACGCAAGTTATATAAGCAAGTACGTAGTTTTTTGGAAACGTTCACAATAGTGACTCTTAAATGATGTTAGTTACGCGTTGAGAGCGTAGAAAATACAGAAATATCGACGATAATTGAGAGCAGTGTAAAAACGAACAATGAAGCTCTCGATGTGGTTAATTTCTTCAACAATACAATGAACTGACAACAGTACCGTAATTATTTCGCTTTGACTGTTTTATTAGTCAATGTGTATTAAGACATGGAACGTGTACTACAATTTCTATACAATAACTACCAACTGTGCCTAAATTTATGTAATTGAGTGTATAATATTGAATGACGATGCATACAGGTGTGGCAGGAGACCGAGACACGTAAAAAATAGGTCGGATATTGGCTGATGGGGGAGTCAGAAGTCTCCGAATGATAAATGTAGCAGAAGAACGTCAGGTCTGTAAAGATAGAAAAATTTTGCGCACGGTGGTCCGGTGTTAAAGGACGTGGCGTGACGTAAAAATAATGAAAAAAGTATCATATTATTAAAACAGTCTTATTTTTGTTGCTGGTTTAGGTAATACATCTTTTACGTAACGTAACATCACGCTTGAAATTCTCGAAGAGGTAGGCTGAGGAGTGTAGTACATTCCCACGGTTCACCAGTTACGTTTGCGTGTGAATATGAAATAGGTGGTGAGTCTATTGCCAAACACCGGGCACAAATCCAGACTCCGAGCCACTACTAGAAATTCTAATTTTAGAAAAATTCAATAGTACTCGACCCGGGATTCGAACCCAGGACTTCTCGATCGTCAGTCGCGCTTGCAACCAACACGACCAACGAGGCAGTTTACTTAGATATACTTGCAACAATATATCTGTCATACAATTGAAATACTAAAGTCCACCAGCAATGCTGACGTAATAAAATTATTCTTATAAAAATGCAAACAACGAGGAAGAATAAAGTACTACAAAATATTTCAAAAGTCTTGAATTGCGATATAGAAGTCTGTGGCATCATGAAGAAATGTTTTTCTTAGCATCGTTCATATCTGCATCGATCAGCAGAAACCAAGGATAATTAACAATATTATGCATAGCGACGATGTTCCATTAGGATTTGCTCGCTCAGCGTATTGTTATGAACATTTAAATGTACAATCTTTTAGTGTAATTAGCGACAGCAAATTTTTTTTTTTTTTTTTTAAATAGACTTTATTTAATTATTTCATAAACATATTAAATTATTCAAAAGCGAGATATGTATTACGAAAGCGCAGATGGATTTCATGAAATGTTTCATAAAATGCCAACGGTTAGTGTTTGTTGGCTGTGAAATTCCATTGCCAACACGTGTGACCTGCCGCATGCAAGGAACGATAATAACAGTTCTTAAAATTATTTTTTTAATTGAAGATGATAATTCCCCTTGCCTGAGTAGCGATCTCTGTCACGCAACGCAGATCTTACGAAGTTATGAACGTATTAAGGGGAAAATGTCACCTGCTATCATGGCAAACGACATCGCATTTTCATATTTGTCAATCGGATTTGGTCACCTTGTCACTTTATCGTCTTAAGTCTTGTCATATTTGGAGGAGGTCTTGTCTTCATTCTTGTCATATTTTACTGCCTCGTTGGTCGTGGTGGTTGCAAGCGCGAATACCGATCGAGAGGTTCAAATCCCGGGTCGAGTACTATTGGATTTTTCTAAAATTAGAATTTCTTGAGTGGCTCGGAGTCGGGATTTGTGCCCGGTGTATGGCAATACACTCACCACCTATTCCATTTTGGAACATAAACGGAACTGATGAAACCTGTGAGTGTACTACACTCTTCTGCCTACTTCTTCAGGGATTACAGGCGTGACATTACGTGTTAGAGGAGGTCCATGTCCACCCGTGAAACGTTAAACGATTGATGTCAACAATGACACAATATTGTACAAACTGTTTTAAACTAGGTAGAAATAATAACACACGTAATAAATTTGTCTATGGCTGCGGGTGTTGCAGATTACTATAGGGCTCAGAATCGTTGTCGTTCATTTACATATTACTCGCAAATTATTCAAATCTTAAAGTATTTACCGATAAGATCACCACTTCTATTTTAAAAAATGATCTGTTATCGCAAACAAATTATTTACAGGTCCTTACTTTTAATTCCTTAAAAGATTTCATTACGTAATTGGATATTCAGCCTTCTTGCTCTTATATTTTATCAGTCGTACAACCGCTCGTCTAGATTTCCTTTGATATATTTCCACGTTAACACCTTTTAGACATATGTATACCTAATATGTATGACTAACGTCTATTGACTACAAATCTGATTGAATTTTAACGAAATGCGGTTACTGTTTCAATTATTAACGATTTATTCGAGAAAGGACAAAATTAGCGTGCAGTATGGCAATTAGAATGTTAGTCACGTTACACATTTAATGTTACAATTATACTGCAACTGCGTATCTAACCCCTAAGGTAAGGTGAAGTTAACCTCTGGATAGATTGCTGCGTTAAAATTACGAAGGACAATAACAAATTTGTAGTAGAATTTTAACGCTTTTTATTGATAACGCGTTGTAGTTTGCTAATTATATATACCATCTTAAGTTATTTTGTTTTGTGCCACTTGTAGCCAGCCAATATATTATTCTATAAATCCTGGCAACGCGGCACTCCTTCCGCCTGGCGGCTTCACTGTGTTACTGAGGATCCACGTTAACGACCTTTCCGTTCTTACGATGTTTTTAAGCCGTCCTTAAGGCGTTTAACGAGGATTAACGACTGTACTCTAACGATAGTGCCCGGGACCGACAGCTTACGCTCCCTTAAAGGCTGGGGAACGCTCGCGAAAATTTGCTGCCAGGGATCACCCATCTCCAAAACCCACATCACTCAACGTTGCTTATCTATACATATTGGCTGCATCATGTAAACTCGTGGAGTCTTTGAACGCGTCAGGTTGATATTACGCATTGGTATTGCTAGTGCTCTAATATAAGTGTTCTAATATAATTAGGAACTGCAAAGCAATACATATGTGACTGATTTGTAATTAGATTACAGTCCTGATCTGTGTTTGTGGGCTGAGAATACACATGTTACACCTAAGTGGTAGTTATGGGATGAGTATAGTACACTGCCACGTTTCAGCGTTACGTTACGTCCCACAATGGAATAGAGGCTGAGCGTATTGCCATACACTGGGTATGAGTACACTGCGAGCCACTACTAGAAATTCTAGTTAGAAAAATCCAATAATACCCGAGCCGGGATTTGAATCCAGGACTTCTCGCTCAGCAGTCGCGATCGCAATCACACAACCAACGAGGCAGCTGCTATCGTAGTCGAATCGTCGTCGTAGTAGTATTGTTGTATGAGAGGAATTTCATCACATAACATTTTGATCTGTTGTAAATTTGTTATGGTTGCAGTGGCTCTCTACGAGACCCAGTGTATGAAAATCCGTTATTGTTAATATTTTAAAGCTGAGTATTATAAGAAATAACTTTTATCATAGCGACAATATCCCCAATTAGAAAATTTTAGCTGGACGACCGACTCGGATGCTATTAAAGTTAATTAATGTTCGTTGTTTAGACAATTAGAATTGTAAAGATGGGTTAATTACACACATACTACAAATTACAGATACTCAAATCTGTACTTTTAGTTACCAAACCTGTACTAGGTTTCAGCTACTCAAATCTGTACTTTATTTTCTTTAATCTCAAAACAAAATAACAAAAGAAAAGTATTTTATAACAGTCGTTCTATTTTATACATAATTGATTCTAAGTTCTTTTAAAGACTCACTTAGGCGAAATTTTTAAAACGATCAAGCATATAATTTGTTTTTAAAGTCTAAATCTAAAATGTCAGGTGCATAACTTCAATACCGACGAAATCTCGCAAAACTTTCAACCCCTATTTAACCCCTCAGGGGTGGCATTTCTCAAAATCCGTTCTTAGTTGACCCTTACATAGGAAATTAAATATTTCCACCAAAGTTTAAGTCAATCGGACGCATAGTTCTTGAGATGTCGTGATATATCGGTGGAAATCGCTTATTAAATAAATTAATTTTTTCCTGTAAAAACGGATTACTACGGAGATGACACTTAACCAGATCAATATTGATAGTAAAAAACTGTAAATACAAAAATTAGATAAAATCGATAGAGCCGTTTCGAAGATTACGTATTAAAAAACCAATTAGTTTTTTACGTATATATGTATGTATATACATACATAAGTATAAGAATTGCTCGTGTGAAGTATTAAAGATTCTAAATCAATACGGAGACTGGAATAAATCTTTTACTTTAAAAGGTAATGTAATATACATATACAGTGTAGTGCTAGTTTTATTAATAGTGTACTTTTGCGAACGTTGGGTAACAAGACTCAAAGAGAGTACAATTTGTATTGCACAAATGCGAACAGTAAGACTTGTTAATGCCACCTCACTTGTTTTGTGGCGAGAGTATAGCCGATATACTTAGGAATGATGCGGATGTAGTAACCAGGATTAACGAAGGTATGCTTGGATGGTTTGGGCATGTAGTAAGAACGAATATCGGTAGAATTATAAAACTGATTAGTGTAGCAAGTGTGAATTGTACAATCGAAAGAGATAAAACTAGTCGTACGTACTTCGATAAAACTACAGATGTTTTAAAACAAGTTCCACTTAAGATACTTTTAAATGTAGATAACTGTGATGAAAGAAGACGAAAATCTTTCGTTGGGGCTGAAGTCGTTGCACATCCACAGTTTTGGTCTACCCTTAGAGGAAAGAGGCAGGTCAATTTGCATGCATGCATGATCACACTGTTATAGTTAGAAGGTAACAAGTGCAAATGCAACCAGTAATAGCCTAGTGGTTGACATAGCAACCACTATGGGGCGATGGGGTTTAAATCCTGCCACGAACTTTTATTTGCATATATTAAAATAAACATTCTATCACGATTAAATCCACATATCAGGTAATTCTTTATAATGTTCTCCAGAACGTGATGAATCTACTTACTCGTACTTGACTAGTGTGGCACCCTGTGGCCTTAACTTATTCTGAGCAAAAATCCGTGTTCAACAAAGACACGACAAAATTATCAACGATAATGATACACAGGCAAATATTGGACTGGAGTTTAAAAATTAAACTTGTTCCTGAGTTAAGCTGCACAAACTCAGCCGATAAAAAGTCTTTATCGTTTTGCTTTTCTCTTCAATTTCCCATCCCCGGTGAAGCGTTTTAGAATTTTACTTCCACTTCGTTCGCTTTCGCATCCATTTGGGAACAACAGATTTTATAGGCAGTTAGTTAAATAAAAAATAGGAGGAGAAAGCTTTAAGCTAGTGCTAGTGGCCTAGTGCCCAGCTTTTATGAGCATGCATTTTAATGATAAATTTTCATTTCCGTTACTAGGCATATGAATGCTCACTTAGCGGTCATTAGTAGTAATAGTAGGAATTAAAGTAGAACTAGACGAACTATCGATTAAAGAGCATTTAGGCGTAATATTAAAACCAGTGTCCAATAGACGAGTTGGCAAACGGCCCAGTTTTCTTCCAATTTGTCCCTAATAAATAAACTCACCACAATAGTCAGCCGGAACCGTAGTAAGCTGTATACGATTACACGTAGTAATGTTCAGGCAAACAATCAATTTTCAACGACGTAAATACAACAGTACCAATTTAAAATAACTCCTATCGATTGTCTACTACTTGATTAATATTCCCATGTGAAGCCACACACATGTTGGTCACGCCTCTTCCAGGCAAAGTGTTTAGCACATTAATAATAAACTCTAGTTTTGTAAAATGTTCCCCTGTTGTTCTCATTAAAATTCATGCGCAAATAAACTGCGGATGTTAACAAGGGTGTCATTTAAATGAAATATACTTTGAATGTCTCTCACCCATCGCAAAACGGTTACGCCCCCGTCCATTTTATATCAGACGGGACTTAGGTTACACATGTTCCTATTAAGCCCTCGTTTATTGTATAAATATTTATAAATAACTTACTAATAAACGATATCTACAAATGCTCGTATAATTGATAAATAATTAATACACGGTACGTTGCTTGTGTCCGTGGAAAAT
>DWEG01000117.1:0-13548 GCA_018245845.1 Apyrrothrix hygieia | reverse complement strand
TTTAAGCAACGCTTTATCTAAACATAACATCACGCCTGTAATCCCCGAAGAGGTAGGCAGAGGACTGTAGTACACTCCGACGTTTCACCAGTTACGATTACGTCCCAATATGGAACAGGTTGGTAGTTTATTGCCATACACCGGGCACTAATCCAGACTCGGAGCCGCTTCTAGAAGTTCTAATTTTAGAAAAATCTAATAGTACTCGACACGGGATTCGAGTCCAGGACCTCTCGATCGTCAGTCGCACATGCAACCAACACGACCAACGAGGCAGCTTTATCTTTTACGCAATAACAAATAATTTTACTTTCTACGTAATACCTCATCACCAAACTAAGTCCAATACAAGTTTTTAAAAGTGTTCGCCGTTGAGCCCTTCGTGACTACACAAATGTAAAGGAATGCACAAATATACATACATGCATATCCTCACGTCAGGTCCATTACGGGATGCAGAGATCACGGTGTACCAAATATCTATATCAAATATAAATATTACTAAGTAAAAATTAAAATAGGTGAAAAATGGGAGTGTACTGTGTACCGCACTCCTCTGCCTACCTCTTCGGGGATAACACGCGTGATGTTACTTTTTTATTTGTAAATATTGACAAAAAATCAAATTTAAAGGGTCCATTGCTTTATTGATAGCCTATCACTTAAAAAACAATTACATATAATGACTCATAGAGTCCAAACTGCTTAGCCTTGAGCATTGACGCAAAGTTGCTCGTCTTGCAGTCTTCTATAGGATACATTTTGGAGAGTGCGCCCAGGAGCTCCATGATTCGGTCCCACCTACTCCGATCTACCATCGGACGTCTAGACGTACGGCAGGGTATCATCCATATCTTGTAGACACCCCGCTGAACAGGACGAAATGGTTCGTTAAATCGTTTTTGCTACAGACTGCGAAAGAATGGAATTCCCTGCCGTCGTCTATTTTTGCCGATTCATACAACCTGGAGTTATTCAAGACAATAATGAATAGGCACTTTGTAGGCAAGCGTGCTACATCCTAGGCTGCAACCCGCTTCGATCAGGTGAGATAGCAGTCAAACGCGAGCCTATAGCTAAATATAAAAAAAAGTTACGTTTACGTCCCAATATGGAATAGGTGGTGAGTCTATTGCCATACACCGGGCATAATGAAGTGTTTACACAATATGCAATAATTAAAGTTTTCAAAGATATATCGCATATGGATGACATCATTCTAATGAAAGGCGATTTACGTACAATAATAGCGCGCGACGAAACCAACGATGCACACCTAACGATGTATGATTCCTCAAAGTTATTACGTATTCTAATGGCAATATAGAAATTACTATATTCAATTTATCTGCGGCCTCACAAACTCCCATAAGTCTACATCAATAATGTTAACCTTAAATTGATTTTATTATTTTCTTGACTGCTTCGTTGGTCGTGTTGGCTGCAAGCACGACTGCCGATCGAGAGATCTTGGGTTCAAATCCTGGGTTGGGTTATATTCGATTTTTCTAACTTAAATTTTCTAGTACACATTTCTAGTAGTCGCTCCGAGTCTGTGTTCGTGCCTGGTGTGTGGCAATAGACTCACCACCTAGTTCATAACGGGACGTAAACGTAACTGGTGAAACGTGGAAGTGTACTACACTCCTCTGCCTACCTCTTCGGTGATTACAGGCGTGATATTACATTATTATTTTCTTGATAAAGAATTAGTTGAAACGCCCTGGTGAACATTACAAACAGGGAGATGTACCAGTACCCGCATTATGATCAAATCTTTTGTCCTTCCACTGTCCTATTTCGTTTTGAGAAGGTTTTAAACCGTAGGTTAGTAACAGATATGGTTTTATATGTTTTAATAATATCGAAACTGATTTCTCGTTCCAGTGACCTATCAATCAGAAATAAATGACAAATAGATGTATAGCACTTGAAAAGTACAAGTGGATAATGAGCTAGCGCGCTCACACAAACAATTTATCGTTATGAGCCATTACTCGGGTGCAAAGCGTCGTGTGTTGGCTGCACTGTGCCTCGTATTGATAGATGCGAATAAAGAAGCTGTCGAAGAGGCGGATGCGGGTACATACGGGTGCATGCTTGTCAACCACATTGAGAACTAATCAACTGAGTATCGTACTGATTTTTTAATATAATGTGTAAAGTAATATTTTAAATGTTAACTGCGATTAAAACAATGCATACCTACGTCTGAAGAGTGTGAATGTATAAACTATAAACGAATAAGTCGCCTGACTGCCTTGTTGGTCGTGTTGGTTGCAAGCACGACCACCGATCAAGAGGTCCTGGGTTCAAATTCCGGATCGAGTACTATTGGATTTTACTAAAAATTTGGATTTCTAGTAGTGGCTCGGAGTCTGGATAAATGTCCGGTGCATGGCAATATACTCACCATCTATTCCATATTGGGACGTAAACGTAACTGGTGAGACGTAAGAGTGTTCTACACTCCTCTGCCTACCTCTTCGGGGATTCCAGGCGTGATATTACGATGAAGTCGGACCTTAAGGGCAGCAACACATCTGTAACCAGCATCATACAACACAGACGCTAACTACATAATACTAACTGCACTTATTCTGATATATACTGCTCATACAAAAGCGGTAGTTACGTACAGCATACCAGCTGACTAAAAAGCTTTACCAAGCTATTCGACGGCGTCGTTGATCTAGTGGTTGCTGCTGAGCAATGAGTCCTGGGTTGGATCCCCGGGTCGGGTAAGGTATTACTCGGTTTATGTAACTTGAAATACTCAGTAGTAGCACGGAATCCAGATTTATGCCCAGTTTAGGCTCACCTCTATTACGCAAGACGTACTGGTATAAGATACGTACTGGTGAATAGTGGACTAAACTCCTCATAACCCTACGGGGACATAGAGGCATGATATTATGTTATCAAGCTGTTTAATTGAAATAAAATAGTTGGATAACTCAGTTTTTTTACAAAATCTCCAAGCTACAACCACAGCGTGCCATTAGCTATTGCTGTCGTCCATTGAATACGTATTATAAGCCCACGAGCACGGCTTGTTCCAATTAGTCATGCACGTGGCTATCTATGGTAACAATTGTATGATGTAACACGTCTACAATGCTGTATAAACGTGGTACATTATAATAACAAACAATAATAATAACTTTGCCACCCAACTGCCAAAGTAACGTCCGCATAAAAAGCTATTGTAAATTGCATTTGTGCAACTTCCGAGAATGAAATTTAAATAACGGGCAGAAATTTTCTTCCGGAGCGGACATTTTTTTACACACAACTCGGGTATTCGTGCTGTGGGAAATAACTATATAACTCCTATATGAAATAACTATGCCAGTATAAAAACCACCTCTTAACTTATGATAAGGTTCCTTTTCGCTACGGTTTAATATTAATACACTGCATCCATAAATAAAAGTATAGTATGCAAAAAAGTTTAGTGTGTCAATTGCGATATACCGTCTTTAAAGACATTATGAAATTATTGATAACATTATTACTTTTACTTACATTATTTCCTTCGTTGATAAAGTGGTTATCAGTTTACCGTTTACCAAGCAATCCTGGGTTCTATCCGCGGGTGAGTCAAAGAATTATTGGGTTTTTTTAACTTAAAATTCCTAGTACTAGCGCGGAGTCTAGATCTGTCCGGGTATATAGATATACGCTCATAGCTATTCCATGGTGGGACGTATAATAACTGGTGAAACATGGGAGAGTACTACAATCCTCTGCCTACCCTTTCGGGGAAATATAAGCCTGATGTTATGTTATATCATTACTTGTACGAGCATTAAAATTATAAGATTTTCTTAAATATTCCACATTTTTCCAAAACCACTTCATACGCGGCTGCCAGATTCAAGAATTAAGGCGAGCCTGTGTTGGGGTCATCACACAGCTCATAAAGTACATTGAATGCATTCCTACATATGTCTAGTACAGACTTAGATAGATAATTTATAGACAGACACGACCAAACCAGATTTAATTGTAAATGCACAAATGACAAAAAGCAAACAGTAGTCATCAATAGCCATTGGCGCCCATCGGCACGAGCAACCGACAGACAACAAAACCTCAAACAACACGGTACGAAGGAGACTGTTTGACCTCTTAGTATAAATTGGTAATAATATTATTACTCAATATGAAACTTGAACACTGAAACTTGAAAACACAGTTATAGCCAACATAAAGGTATTTTCGAAAGGAGCGTCGAAATAATGAGATTAAAGAAGTATGTACATGGTATGAAGATGTCGTGTCTACGTCATTAGAGAACTTGATTTAGTCGCATCTGTGAAAAGTTGACATTCAAAAAACAGAGAATGGCGTGGAGTGTCTTTATCTTTTTAGTTTTTATATACACTTGTGACCACTCACTGAAAATTTATTTTATTTTATTTCAGTCTTACGATACGATATACGATACGATACGACACGATTATTACCATATGAAAAAAATCATTGTAATTTACATTTCGACCCCCGCTCCAACGGCAGGACTGAATTAGAATATGTGTCACGGCAATTTGGCTAAAAAATTTACAGCAATTTTGACAATTAAATGTCACTTTTTAGAAAGATGAAGTGTACCAGGACGAGGGCAATTCAACCCTGCAATTGCCCAGCGTGTGAAAGACAGCAGTATGAACTTTTGTCATTATTATGTCTAATAGTAGAGCGGTACATGAGATGCGATATAAAAATTACCTACTCTTTTCTTTGTGATTTTATTATCCCATTGGTCTAGTGTATCTAGTCAACTTACCAACGCAGCTGAAGATTGGAGGTTTGATTCCTATCCAGAACAAATGTTTGTGCGAAACGCAGACGTATCTCTTCCGTATATAAACATGAAATTGCATTCCGTATAAGAACAGCTGATCAAGCTGGTCACCTATAATACAGGCTCTGCCTAGTTCAGATACTTCAGTGTTAGTTGCCCTAAGGTACTGTTATAAGTAAAAATTAATTAATCTAAAGTAGTGTTAATCTTCTCTATCGTACAAAGTGTCCACGGAACAAACGCTTTCATCCCGCACCCGCCGGCCGTAGCGTCGACCCTCGAAACTTATTTGCATAAGGAAAACTGTGAAATGGACTGTAAAATTTTTCAGGGAACTCCCGATTCGCCGGCACACGGTGCTCAGAAGTCACATTGCGTTAATCGCGCTTCATTAATATTCCGCTTTATGTACTTAACGAGAGTGTTCCGTAAACGTTCGATTTAAAAAAAACATCCGGTGTTTTCCAATTTTTAACGTACACCCGTTATCTTCGTTAAAATGCACATTACCTATAAGGTAGATGTTCAGTGGGAAGGTTATGATTGTGGATTAGTCTGGAAAACGTCCATAAATTATTTAAAACAACATAAACTCATGATTATATATTGCCGCCTTAACTCACCTATGTTTTTTTCAGGACAGCCCGACCAGTTCCGGACTTAAACGAGGTCTTTCTTCCTCATCTCCCGCCAATTGCAGCGAGGTCGCGGCAGAGACTGACATGACATTACTGACTGAATGAGCTTCATTTAAGAATGTTACGTATAAATAAGAATAATATATAATCATTCAGTAAATAAGAATCAGTATTATTACATAAACAAGCTTTAGAACTAAAGTCATTAACACTACCCGTGTGAACGTGGCGTACGGTAAAATCAAAATATGACCTTAAATACAATGTGTCCCCAAACTTTCGGTAATTCCCGTGTAATGGAAAACAAGCTTGTGCCGAAAGAGGTTTTGTACAAATAGTTGCCGCTTCTGTGGTTGGGCTATATTGAAATTCTTGAACACAACGCGCTAGCTAAAAATTTAATTTAATATCACCTGAATGACGCCCCAAACTTGTCGTGTTGTTCAAAGTCGAGCGTGTTTCGTATCGAGCATTTAGACTGTCAACTCTAAAACGGACGGGTTTCGTGTCAATTGTTAAATGTTCTTTTGTAGAATGGAATGTTTACTGATGATTCATTTCGTTCAAATTTTAACGTAAAAGATATTATGAAAAAGCGAGGACTTTGTACTGTTGCCAAAATTCGAGCACCTTTCGTGTCGAGAATCATAGGCGGCCGTTCGTGTCGAGCATCGGAGGCTGTTGTTTTTATAAAGAATGCTGTATGCCGACTAATTTAATTTGCCTAATGCCGTTCAGTCCAATTTAAAAAATTATGACAAATTGTTCTAATAAACTATACATTTAATCCATTTTAACACCCAGACTTCACTATTGCTTTCAAATACTTCACCATCGGAGACTGGGCGCGTCTTATCCGGTGTGGGTATTATCCAGTGGTGTGCCTATACAACGGGGACAAATTCAGGCTCCGACCCCCACTACTGGGAATATCAAGTTAGAAAAAACCTAAACCTAACCTAACCTAACCTAAATAATTAAACCTAACCTAAACCACGCGAGGATTGAACCCAGGAACTTTAGATCATTATTCGCGCTGGCAACCAATTGACCAACGGGACAGTTAATGTATGTACAATCGCTTTTAAAAAGCGTGCCAGTACAGTTGCCGTAACAATTAATAAAAATACCGGCGTTTTATTTAATAGGAGGATGCGTTTTATAACGTTGGTTTAGTCGTCAAACAGAAAATGTTTTCGATTAGGTACCGGCTTAACATACCCTATGTATATTAATTAATTTAAGTGTTTATATATGCATAAATGTTCACTATGTACACTGACGAAACGTTTCATAGTGAAAAGCAAATTGGAATAGGGATAATCAATTTTAATACATTTAGTCAGAAAGACCAGAATTCTTCATCCAGTTATAGGTGAACAGTTTATCAATCCCCATGTGGACTGCATCGCAGACTATGACTTCAACCTACTTCATTTGCAGACGGGATTTGTAAAATTAAATAATTAGGTACGACACGGAGCGATAAATTAATACGTGAAGGTTTTTTCCGGGATTATAAAAATGTTATCATTCAAATTAGTTCTTATTTTTTCATATTCTATAGAATTATCACAATAATGATAAACAGATCACGATAAAATAATTATTAAGGATTATGGATGATAATGGTGAATAGATAACCGTTGAATGCGGACTTTCACTAATGTTTCAAGGCTTCGATGCTCACATGCAAGAATATCATGGCAAAATCATGATGTCGCGGCCACCATGATTTCACAACATTCATTATGAAATGTATACGACAATAATATTGAGTCATGGAGCAGAATAAGCTCTAGGTCTCAGGCCTCCTGGCTCTCCGGCTCTCCAGGCTCCAAGTAGCGGGTAACCCTTGCCCAATAAAAGAAAAATATAGCAGGAGTATATACGAGAATTTAACAAATGGTAACCCTTTAAATAAACGTTTTATTCGATATTCAATGTACAGCAATATGGATTGAACAGGACCTTTACAAATATTAAAATCGAACGTCACTTAAATTGTTATAATAGAATTTTATATTTTGATATACAAAATACATCTAAGGAGTGTTGTTCTAAGTTATTGTTAAGTAAATGTCACAAGGAGATAAAAACCACGGCGCTGTCACGAAGTTTTCCAATTAAAAAGTGTCCTGATGCCCAAGTTATTCGCGAATCCTTTATAAGTAGCGCCAACAGTTTCATTACGTATGCATGTATACTCTAAGAAGTAATGAATGTATAAGAAGGAAGTTCTGTAAGGATAGAGATATTTGGTACTCGGTACTGTCTGCCTACCTCATAAGGGATCTGGCTTGAGAAGCTAATCCGTGAATATTGAGAAAGAGTAATAAGATCTTTTAATCTATCAATTTAATTAGCTTCTTCGACTGCCTCGTTGGTTGAGTGGTTGTAAGCGCGACTGCTGACCGAGAGGTCCTAGGTTCGATTTCCCATGTCGGGTACTATTGGATTTATCTAACTTTGTAACCTACAATTTCTATATGAAATTTCTAGTTGTGGCTTGGAATCTGAATTTGTGCCCGGTGTTTGGCCCTAAGCTCACCACCTATTCCATAGTGGGACGTAAACGTAACTGGTGCAACATAGTGAAACGAATGTATTATACTCGCTACGACACTCCTCTGCCTAAATCTTCGAGGACTACAGGTGTGATGTTACGTTATTAATACATTGTATTCTTCTTTTAATAACAGCCCTCTTGAGAAACATCACAATTGAAGCATTGAACTGATGTAACCCTTTCTGCTCATCAACTGTGAATGTGTTCCACACTTCTCAGTTCTCTACATACGAGTATAATATATGAATTGCACATAACTCTTTCATCATCTCCATATTATGGCCGAGAAGATTCAAAATGAATAAAATTATAACAGTTATGTCATTATCTGACGAAAAATGTTTAAAAAGTCTCCTTCTGAAATAAAAAGTTATAACTATTTATTTGTTGTTATCGATGTTTAGTGCAAAAGGACACTGTAATATTTAAATATTCTGCTGTGTAAAAGTCTTTGTTTGATGCACGAAATATTTTCGGCATAAACAAATCCTTTATTTCTATTTTGTCCATTATCGTTAATGTTGCACCATTAATAACCCTAGGTTTCGGCATTCATGAGCACAAAACTGAAGAGCTGATAAGTTTTAAACAAATAAACAAAATGCAGATGACGCAGATAAGGTCGTGGTGCAGACGGAGACTGGGATAGGAGAGGATTATACCCAACATATACAAGATAGATTGTCTATACCCAGGGTCTAAACACAGGTCTGCTGAAAGTTGTTTTTTCAAATAATAAGTATACTATATATAAAAACGTAACACGCGAAGACTCAAAAGTCTTCAATGGTAGTGAAACTATGAGATTGATAGCAGGTGTTCTAACTAAGAACTCAGTGGGAATCCTCGAGGCGCCGTCTTTAAGCAAGGCAAGATTAATTTTCGTGGCAAAGCACTTACTTAGGCACGATGATTTATTGCTTACCTACTACATAAATCATTCTAGTTGGTATATATTAAAATGAAATGTATGGTAAACTTCAATGAACTGCCTCCGACGTTTTGTGGTGAGCTATTCTGTTGCCGTTAATTATAATAATTTATGAGGTACATCTGGTGGAAATAACATATCCGGTGAATCTTGTAAGTGTCAAATATGTCAACTAGTAAAAAAATTGTTTTCAATGATGCGAAGATTTAGTTCTAACCGGTTTGCACCAGTTTATACCAGTTTACGCGAGAGTATAAAATGAACAACAAATCATTGACAGTTACTACGAATGACCGATTATCTCGTTTGTTTACTCTCGTGACAAAGTCAAAATTACACTTATATTAATCTAATGTAACATAGCATAACAATATAATCACGCTTGTATTTCCCCAAAGAGGTAGGCAGAGGAGTGCAGTACTTTCGAACGTTTCACCAATACCGCTATACCGAGCATAAGTCTAAACTCCGAACTAGGTATTTCAAGTTAGAAAAATCTAATAGTACCTACCCCAATTTTCAATATATGTCAAAATATATAATTCGTTTTTTGCAATACAACTTTAAACGCAACTCGCCTTTGAATTTCTATATTCTATATATATTTCTATATTCTAAATATATTTCTATACTCTATATATATTTCTTAATTACATATATATTTCTATATTCTATATATATTTCTATATTCTATATATATTACCATATTATATATTACCTCTTTGGGTATTACAAGCGTGATGTTACGTTTATTTCAATAAACTTGGAGGGCGACGTTACCGAGAAGATTCTTCAAAAAGTCAAACAATAACCCTTTATAAACTAAAATATTCCGGCTCCAGCCTGATAATTAGCGCGCAGTCACGTCTGTAGGCAGATGGCCTTAATTGCCGACTTGATCACCATCTATACTCGATACGCTGAGCTTAAAATAGCGTCAAAATATTAAAATCGTTTGAAATTAACATAAGTCTTCTATAAAAAACATTTTAAATTAACTTTTTGTTAAGCTAGAAATACATAAAATTCCATTTTTTGCCGCTTCGGTGCGAATCAATGGACATGTCACTGACCGATGATGACGAACACGTAAATGTGTCTGAAGCGTTTAACGAGAATTTATTGTCAGACTGACACAATAGCTATATAGTATTCAAATAGGACTAAAATTGTACTAAATATTTTTGACCCCGAATACATCACACGGTACAACAGTGAAGGAGGAGACACAGACAACATAAAGTTCTCTAAAGTATTCTCTAAGACTTGTGAGGAGTATTTAGTCTTTCTTATCTTACTTATTCTAATGAAAATCGCATCAAGTAATGAAAAAATAATGGGATTGATGATTAAAATAATTATGAAGTCGTTATCGGAACAAAACAATATTAGTACCTACTGTTGTTGAACCAGAGATATAAATCACCCAGAGTTAATTAAGAGGGAATGCCCTTATTCCCCATAGTTCAAAGTAATACACAAGAATAAATAAACAAATAGTAGCAATTGCGAAATGTTAACAGTCGAAAAAACTGCAAATGAAAATACGTGCATAAAACTGTTAAACATTTTAACGACCTTTATTAACTGCATATTGTCAACTTCATTATCACAAAAATCCGGAGCTGTTTCGTTGGATTCGAAACCCTTATAAAAAGGGTTCGTTGTAAAAGCCGGACACTTTACAATAGTGGAACTTTTGGGATTCTTTTATTCATGACTTCGTAGCGAGGGAGTTGGGAGAACAAGAGGAATTAATGCAGAATGGCGATGATCAATTAACTTCATGTCGAGAAAGCTGCGAAGTGGGGACGGGTGATTGGAATGGAAAGTTTCAAGCTTAACACGTAAATGATGTAACTTCAGTAAAGTTTGCATGTTAAACACAATCAGATCAAATCGTTAGGTTTCATCGATTAAATTGATATAAATATTCATGAAAGTAAAACTGTTCATTTTGCACCTTGTACGTCCGTGGTAAAAATTAGTGTATGAATTAAACCGTGGAAAATCACGATGATCCATTTGATGCGGCTCGAAACTCATTATTCGGTGAATGCAATGGAAGAAGGGTGTTAAGGGCACCAGGTCAGGTCAGAACCATTTTAAAATACGCACGTTTCGTAGAGAGAACTTATGTTCCTGCGTAGTCTCAAGTTGTCATAATTCTTAGGTCGTTGACGATTCGAATTGAGCACTTTTTTGGGTATCGAAATGCACTAAGTTAATACGAAAGCTTTTCCACCCAGACGTGAAAGCAGTACTCTATGTGTGACCATACCTGCGCAAAGTGTCAGCAGTAACTGCCTCGAAGAGAAGTCCCGCCTCACCCTGTTCAGGATGCCCAACCTTTTCGAGACGTTCCTACCCTTTTTTTGTCCAATAAGTCCACTTCTTTCCACAAGGGCGAGTGTGATACCTAGGAATTTTGGCACCATGAAAAAGAGTTCTTGTAGTGGTCATCGGGAAAAATTTAATGAAATAGCTAACTCGTGAGTATAGCCGAATACTTAGAAAGTTTATGATAACCTAACAAATAAATTAATATAAGATATACATAATTGAATGAAATCTTTAATTTTATTACAATTAAAATATTTTTATTATGATGCAATTACACAAATATAATGAGCGTCAAGATCAATATATACGATTTAATTAATTAATCTTACAGCTGAACTACTTTAGATAAAGGGGGAGAACTGGCTACGAGTACTGTACCGCATCAAGCAGTGCCTTTAAAATTTAAAATCAACAATCAGACAGTCAGGCTATATAAAGGACACTTGCCCAAACTTTCGTTAACTTCCCACGATTTGCAAGTAAAAGCAAGAGAGCGACAAATTAAGGATGATAACATCTCCCCGAATCAGTTCATCCCGAAAAACTCCAACCATAACCGTCCAATTCGAAACTACATAAATTAGATTTGTAGCGGAATAAAATAAACTAGTCAGTTCTGTATTGTCTTAGTTTCCAATTCGTTTAAGAACTTCCCGAGCACGCGAAAAGCGGAAAGTTCTGGTCGCAAAAACCACGAAACTGTTCACAGTGGTAAAAGCTGCAAACGACTAGCAGCTTATTTGCGATTGCATTACGATTTTGCGTTTTTATTAAATTTAAAAGCTGGACGCCACAAATCGAGGACAGGGCGCGATGGCACTCTTTAGGGAAGGCCTATGGCCAGGAGTGGACTAAGATAGGCTTATGATGATGATGATTAAATTTACAATTCCGTCTTTCACTCTGAGAGTCGTGGGTTCAGATTCTGACGCATGTCTCTTTCTGTACTCGATTTGGTTCTAACACTTGCTGTAATATTGAAGGAAAACATTGTGAATAAATTTTCACACCTTGGCGTTCTATACAATTTTTTGTAAGACGTAGGAAGTCGGCCAACGCATATTTGGTGAGTATGACCTTAACCCTCTTCGTCCCAAGAGGTGTCGCGTGTCCAATAATGGAACATGAAAAGAGTTAATCATGATGATAATGATTCTACTGTTTATTTCGCAAAACAATGATTGCATTGATTTTAAATGTATGCTCTTTAAGAAGTAAAATTTATCTATATTCCAGTCTTAGTGCAAGTAGTGTTAGAGTAAAGGTATGCTATTTTCTTATTACTGGAGCGTATGTTTAGATATATCCATTAATAAACACACCCAGAGGAAATCTACGTTTTGCATAGTTAAGACAATATGAACAACGTACGTACAACCTCAAGTTGTATTCATTTGTTTATCTGTTTATTGTTACCTAAGTAACATTGTAATATCACGCCTGTTATCCCCGAAGAGTTAGGCAGAGGCGTGTAATACACTCCCACTTGTCAGCAGTTACGTTTACATCCCACTCTTTAATAGTGAGTGAGTCTATTGTCATACAAATCCAAACTCCGAGTCACTACTAAGAATTTCATATTAGAAAAGCCCAATAGTCCCAGACCCCGGGATCGAATCCAGGACCTCTCGATCAGCAGTAGCGCTTGCAACCACTCGACCAACGAGGCAGTCGATTTTACCTTTTTTTAAGCTTAGTTGTCAATAATTTAAAGTTGAGTGAATTTTCAATTTGTTGTTAATTAAGGCTGTTAAACCCTCGTTCGCTGGCAACCGGTAACAATATAATAATGACGGAACACAAATTATGAAAGATTATTGAATGTAAAGTGGAAAAATAAATAAAAAAAATTGTTTTAATTAACAGTAGAGTTATATGCAGGGGAAGAAAAATCTATAACGAGCTTAAAACTTGCCAAGCACTCCGTCTCGTACTCAATACAAGAACAAAGATAATTCCATTAAAAGTCGCATGTTTGTGTTACTCGCGACAGAGACGCCCAATTAGTCGGGGCCAGCCGCGGACTTACCCCAGCTTATGTACATTTATTACAACAAATCTCAGCAAAATATTTTTTGCAACTCGCGCAAAAATTTCGCTCTTGTCTTTAGCATACAAAAGCTTTGATGTGCTTAAAAGTTTTTCAGAGTTCCAGTTTTCATAACATTATAAACCTGCCTTGGTCGTGTTGGTTGCAAGTGCGACTGCCGATCGAGAGGTCGTCCCAATCCGGGGTCGAGTACTATTAGATTTTTTT
>DWEG01000116.1:0-13563 GCA_018245845.1 Apyrrothrix hygieia | reverse complement strand
GTAACTGGTGAAACGTGGGAGTGTACTACACTCCTCTGCCTACCTCTTCGGGGATTACAGGCGTGATGTCACGTTTAATAATATTACCAATTACTATCAACAAATATCATTTCTGTTAACCAAATATCGTATAACTTAATCGCACCCCGTATAGTTATTCATTTACTTTATTCAATATATTTAGCGACCAGACAGGTCACGTCACGATACGTGGTAAATGTGGCATGTGGGAATATGTAACGCCTAAGTGGCCAATTAGACGAAGAGAGCCCTTTTTGTGCCTTTCATAATGAGTTTTATGTAATAGCGCTCCGGTAATACTTCAGCAGGAAGCTCAATTCATATAATATATATGCGCGGTAAAAACTATCAAATACGAACAGTGCAGGAGCCGGAAAAGTCCAGTCGCTACGAATATTTTGCGTCATTCTTGTTTTCTTCCGCTATCGCTTAAACCTTGTGCCAACGATGAACCCTTCAGCGTTTCTCGCTGAAACTCGACACGACATTTCGCAAAGAGCCGAAGTACCGGACTTCGCTGAAATTTAATTGAAATAGTTTATTGGACTTGTTCAGATGTTCGACGTTTTAAATCATGAAGCTTTTAATTTTTGATACAATTGGCGTAGTAATTTGTTTCTATTATTTTTTTATTCGTTCATCTTGAAATTATTAGAGGACTAATTTTGAAGAGAGAGAGGACTTTGTGAGAAAGAATGGCCGTTAGAATACAATGACACTATAGGCCGCTGCGCCGCTGCCAATTTGTACCTATGGGATGATGATTGTATGGCTCGGATAACAGGAACCAAGTTCAGAGCGGTCTACTCTATGTGGTTAGAACTAAAATTTTTATTTTATGTTTTGAATTACAATTTTTATATTATTGTATCAATGAACAATAGAATTTTGCGATTTTTACGTACTATTACTTTATACGGAATCACAATACGCAATTTTTCTACTTATTTTTTTTATTTTACTCAGTCGCTACTACTTGATCCATACACCACTACTGCAAAAAGGTTATTGATAATAATTAGGCAAATTGGCCTAAAAATTAAACTTATTTTTATATTTTAGTTTGTTTATAACATCACGCATGTATTTCCCTGAAGGGGCAGGCGGAGGGACGTTGAACACTCCCACGATTCACGTGTTATGTTATACATATATTCCACTATGAGATAGCGGGTCAGCGTATTGTCAGGAGTGATGAGCATTTGCGCTTGCAACGACTCGACCTACGAGGCAGTCGTACATGTTTACACAAATATATTATTTAGAACAATATTTAAATACGTATATTTGTTATATTGTCTTCATTTGATATACTATTTTAGCATCTATTTTCTAATATCATTACATATAAACCAATCGCATATAAAAAAGTATACATTACCTACAAAAGTGAAACACGCATCAAAATCGATCGTTATTTATTTTCTTTATTTTCAACAAAAACGTACATTAATGCACAGAAGTATTGTTTTCACATTAAATTCTCCGTATCGAAAATAATGATTTCATAGGAAAAATTCTGATTGCGTATCAAATTAATTGATCATGAATAAATAAATTGTAAATTGATTTTTCTTTGGTGCGTTTGTGAGTATTGGTATTACTTATAGGATGTTAGTAAATTTTTATTCGAAAAAATATGAGTGTTCTAGTGTACCATTGAATCCTAATGAAATGCCGGTACAACAGTTGCGAACAATCTCGCGGAGAAAATTAACAACAGAAAGAACAACTCGCAAGACGGTGCATTGCACGGAGTTTGCTTCGAATCACTGCCCACTAGATTAGTTTCACCTAACTATAAATACCGACCTAACTATAAATAATGCTATAAGGCCCTAGCTTGCTTTTATATATATTGTATTGGTTGTGAAATCAACAATACGTTTTCTTGTAATAATGATTAATCGTCGTGATCGGTAATATTTTGTATTGCGAAAATGAATATCGTCAAGTAAAACTGAAACAAAAGAAAAACAAAACAAAACAATAAATTACAAGTGTATTAAAGCTGAAAGCCCTCTTTTTCGAAGCTAAGAGAAAAATGTGTTTACCCACGCACGATCGGATATTGAACACCAAATGAATACAGTAAATATGATGTAAGCTGTAGAAGAAGCAGTAAACGAAAGAAATCCCCCATGTTTCAAATTAGCTGTGAGAGTACCTAAATGCGGTAATTATTAGGTACATTTGGTAGGTAAGGAACAAGGCCCGATGATGCTCGTTAGAGGAGGCGTATGTCCTAGCACTAGACTAATAAACATGAATAATGATAAGGTTGATGAGTTGCATATCGATTTACTTTATGTATTGTGTATATATCTAAAACTGAAAAAGTAATAAATATGAAACAACGAATTGGAAGCCTCGTAAGGAACAAGTGCGGATATCTTGATGAATTAGAACTCGAAATGCGGAATAAAAAATAATCTTCTTCTAACCAATTGTGAAAGGAACAAAAATAGGTCCCGTTCAGAATTACACACCTACACTATTAATCTGCACTTTCAACGCCCGGCCTTACGTAGTGTAGATTTATGATACAAGAAGACACCCGAGATCTGGAAACAACGAGGCGAGGTGTACGTTGTTAATTTGCGACTTCGATACGTGGGATAGTTGTGCAATAACTCGTCTTTCTGTCGGAGTAAATTTTTGGCAATAAAACTATTAATTCCACGTCTGTAATCTCCCAAGAGATAGACAGAGAAGTGTAGTACACTCCCACGTTTCACCAGTTACCTTGGCGTCCTATTATTTAATAGGGAGTGAGCCTATTGCCATAACCGAGCACGAACCCAGACTGCAAGCCATTACTAGAAATGTCTACTATAAAATCTAAGTTAGAAAAATCGAATAGTACCCAACCACATGGTCCACCCGACCACCTGACCACCACAGTTGCAGATTACATGCAAGACGTTTGGAAATGAGTTGCTATAGTTCTGAGGCTTAAAATTATAATTGTTATAAACAATCACTGGAAAAAATGACAACCCTGCTGAGTTTCTTGTTGGTTCTTCTCAGTTGTGGGCGCGGTACGAACTAACGTAAACTTAACTGTAATGACGTTTATAAGTGATTGTAAATCCTATATAAATAAATGATTTTGACTTTGACTTTGACCACCGAACCCAAACCCTTTGATCAACAGCCTCGCTTGCAACCGCTCAACCAACGAAGCAGTTTTTTACGTACATATCACAAACATTATCCGCCATCTACAGCGTGTTTCAGCGTGAACAAACAGGCCTACCTATACCACTTAGGGGGATTAATTTACATTTATCGCTGGTAAATCCAACAAAGGACCCCGTTTCATAGTGAAACTTTGTCGGACAAGTTGTCTGAGGCTTTACCTTATTATCCGCTGTTTCAGTTTATTCCAGTCCACATTGTGTATTGTGGGTGTATGATAATGGAAAGTTTGTGATGCGGTCGCCGTTGTGAACACAATAAATTGGTGTTGGTTTGGTTTTAGGCCTCGTCGTGGGTAAATTATATACTGTATATGGAACAAATTATAGGTTTACATATGTTTACCTTTCAATCATTCAAGGTTTCATAAATGTTATAGTTTATTTTAGACAAGATCTGCTAGTTGGAGATTTATGGGATTTCTTCTTTATTCGAATTTATCGGTCAAAAGGAAGTCGCGGTGGAGACCGCGGCACTAGAATCTGCTATCCGAGAACCTCTGTTTTATATTATAGGATATTCGGTAGCAGTATGAGATACAGTTGATTTTGTGACAGCCTTAAAAGTACATAATGTGTACCTACTCCAGTTTCTTTTGGGCAGAAACTTCAGCTGCTAAATGAATTCTAAGCATTCATAAAATAATCAGCGGCTAATCAAATCGTACTTGTCTTGGTATTGGTTATCAATGGTTGGATAATATCCAAGTGTGTTGGCGCACAGCGCAACGTCCGCGCTAAACATAAACCATCCATCTTCCACGAAGGGCCAGACGTGTATCGCGTTACAGAAAAACTCCCGGCCGTAACGAAGAGAGATCGCTTTTGATACTATAATAAATCAAGTCCCATTGAATTATCGTGAATATTCGGAATTACCTAGGAAATTTGGGTGTGATTGTTTTATAATACCACCAATTTGTTGTAGGTATTAATAACATGTTTTTGTGCTTCAATAGCCAACCGGTATCTTTGAAAAGGGTGTGTGCTGTCTCCCAAATCTAGGGTATGGAGGAAAAAAAGAGATGTCACGGTTTGGATATCGGTTTGACAGTGGACTGGCTTGAACCCTTTTTAATTGTTTTCTAAAGAATGAAACACATTATTCTACAAACTCGGTGGAACCGCTAAGGTTTTGAAAAATTTAAAAAATTAACTTGCTCGTGATAATCCGAGTAACAGTTGAATTCGGTAGTTCATTTTATATTACTTATACTGCGTTGTTGGTCGAGTGGATGCGAGCGCGACTGGCGATCGTGAGGTCCTGGATTCAAATACCGGGTCAAATACAATTGGATTTTTCTAACTAGAATTTCTAGTTAAAATTTCTAGTAGTGGCGCGTGTCTGGAATTGTGCCCAGAGTATGGCAATAGGCTCACCACCCATTCCATGAGAGGACGTAAACATAACTGGCGAAACGTGGGAATGTACTACACTCCTCAACCTACCTCTTCGGAGATTAAAGGCGTGATGTTATGCTTTTTATGAAAATCTAAACGGTAATTATTAGTACTATCGGCTAACAGAACAATATAATTCAATACGTACACTGGACATTAGCCAAGGAACTCAAATTCAACGTTAATTATTTATGGTGACGCGCAACTCTGTCACAACCACAAATAATGGGAATTGAAACGGGCTTAGCTGAAGTGAGGGAACGGTTCACACAAGCATAACTATGTTTCACAATACACCACACATCATTCGCATCCACGAATTAAATAATAATGTAGTCATATTCAGTAAACGTAAATAAAACCCGCCGATTGGGACATTAACGCTAAAACTATGGAAAAATACATGTAAAGATCTTCTATTTTTATCGTCTCAAAATTCGTAACTTGTCGGTTAATTGGCCACCAAAACTATACCCGTAATACTACTTGTCATAATTTGGAACAAATTTACCCATTGCACTTTAACCTCGAACTAGCAGAGCTTGTGCTACATTAACTAGACAACGAAAAGACATTCTACATAGTATGTATACAAATTCTAAGTACATACATACTTATATATGCAAATATTTTACCCCTCAGGTACAGAAATAATACTCGTACTTGTCGTCTAAACTAATGAAAATTGAATCTATGACATTCGTCTCTGCGGTTAGGGTTTCACTGGACAAGGCTAATAGGCCAGCCAAAGATAGCCACTAGATCTTTTTGGACACATAATAATGTGAGCGACACTTGCATTTTTGCTGCAAAATATAGTCAGAAATACTGAAATTTGTTAAAGAACCATAATACATAAATTAAAATGATGCTTGTTTTTCCTAGAAGGGATAGGCAGAGGAGTGTTGTCTTTCACGTTTCATTAGTTGTGTTATACATTCCACCCTGGAATAAGACGTGAGTTAATTGCCACACACCAGGCATAACGGTAATAACCCACATAAAATAAACAAACTATAATAGCAATGAGGAGGCCATATAGCTCGAATGATCATTGAGCCTAAAGGGTCTTCTAGTGGCGACCACGCACCAGCCGACGCAATAAATGGGCCGGCAACTCGTTCATTGCTGCGGATGTACCGGTTGGTGGAATGAAAAATATAGAACCGTGGGTTGTGCTAATGGTTACAGGGGGACATGTGCAATAGTAAATATTTGTGGATTACTGTGTTGATGAATAAAAGCAGCAGGAGTAATGACTGAAAGTTCAGCAATACATACAAAATAACAACATGTTAATACGTACAAACCGTTCTGTCGGACAACCCGTGAACTGGGTATTGTCGGAGCCAGAAGCATGTCCTTTTCTCTGTGGGTCTCACGGTAGGAATTTTCGGTAACTCTAAATGTTCCATGAACGCGATGCTGGACGTGACAAACACTGGCCATGTTTTGTTTTTAATAACATTACGTAACATCACGTCTGTAATACCCGAAGAGGTAGGCAAAGTAATACAGTATACTCCCACGTTTCACCAGTTACGTTTACGTCCCAATATGGAAAAGGTGGTGAGTCTACTGCCATACACCGGGCAGTAATCCAAACTCCGAGCCACTACTAAAAATTCTAATTTTAGAAAAATCTTATAGCATTCGACCCGGGATTCGAACCCAGGATCTCTCAATCGGCAGTTGCGCATGCAATCAACACGACCAACAATGCAGTTGAATAACATTACTTTTACAATTTTCACGTCTTTCAAAAATTAATGAGTTTAATTATAAATATCTCGTTCTACCGCCCTCAGATCCTCGCTTACGAGAAAATAGTACTTTTGTTATGAAAATTAGAATAGGCCGTAAAAACATATTTTTTATTATTTTCAAATACAAATTTCGTGGCTTTTTCTCAAATGGTAAACTCTGCATTAGATTCAGCCAAAATTGGGTCCGAGTTTTTATATAAATCTTAAATACTGGCTGATTTACTGTCATGTTTTTTATACACACGTATGGATAGATTAATTCTTTCTACATTTCTAACAATGAGAAATACCTTACTAATTCATCTTCCTACTTTGACTCATTCAAGGACCTTCAGCTCATTGTAGCCACGAGCATAGTGCAAAGGGAGCATCGATCGTTAACGATACTGAGCTCAGAGAATCGGAGAAACCCTCACATATCACTTAAATTACCGAAAATACCGAAATTTTTGAAGATTTCGCCCCACAAATGAGAAAAAACAATGGTAACTTTATGAATAGAATGATTACGAAGTAGCGGTCACTTCCTAACTCGTTAGTATGCGATAAAACACCCCTCTTAGCTAACTATGTAAGTGGTTGCTCAATCAACATTCAGGCAGTACACAATTTGTTTATTCGATTAGCGAACTAGAAACATACGCGGAACTGCTAAAGAAACTTGGATATTGTAGGTGGATTGCGGGCTTTAGTTAACTACCCGCTAGAGGGCGTATTGATGTAGGATAATTAAATAACTCTCCTCTGTTTTAAAATCATTTATTAATTTATATTTCTAATATAAACAAAGAAAACGTAACATCACGCCTGTAATATCCAAAGAGATAGGCAGAGGAATGTAATCCACTCCCACGTTTCACCAGTTACGTTTATGAGTCACTACGTAATAGGGGATGAGCCTATTGCGATAACATCATTGTATCAAATATTTGTCACTGAAGGGAATCCACAACTACCAGAACAACAGTCAGTTCCACAAACCAGTAAACCAACGGGCCCGTCATAATCATAAACATTGCATCAGTCACATGTCTGTATTAAATACTTCCTTGATAAACATCAATGTCTGCGAAGTGCGTAAAATTTAACATCAAACAACCATTAATGTTCTCATAGAGTAATTTTAAATTTACCGTTTTCGACGATGTAATCAACCAGGGGCATAAAATTTTACAACGTCGATCGCGCCGTAACTACAATCTACGTGGAGATATTACTAGCTATAGAGCTATTGGCGAACTGAAAGGACTTCTGATTACACGTGCGGATGGATGGGATTTATGGACATTAGCCGTTGTTGTAATATAACCGTTGTTGTAAAATGACTGTAAAATTAACTTAAAGCTAATGATTCGTGTTATTTGTAAGTAATTAATGCGAAATGTTTAATTAATAATGTAGTCGATAATCGCCTCGTACTGCCTCGAAGGCCGAGTGTCGATGGTTCTAGGTTCAAATCAATATAGCAATAGACTCACCACCTATTCTATATTGGGACGTAAACGTAACTGGTGACACGTGGGAGTGTACTACACTTCTCTGCCTACCTCTTGGGGATTACAGGCGCGATGTTACGTTTATTAAGCAAAATGTTCCGTACGAAAATTATTCAATAACAAAATCGATTTATTTCTACGTTTTATTAACTCTACGTTACCAGCTATCGAACGATACATAAAATCAATATTGGTCATTAAATTTTCAGGTTCTTACTTTTAAGGGTGAAGAGTTTGACACTATGACTGTATTAGTGAGCGTATCAATAATATATATAACTATATTGTTAACAAAAACGTAATCCGCTTTTGCTTGTGGAATGGTATACTGTTGCTGTGCAACTGTTTCGAAATTTCCGTCCTGTTTAACTTTCAATCCTATTCGAGTTTTCATAGAAATGTCCATTTTATGCATTAAATGCTCATCATATAATGTAATTTTGAGCCTCACGTCCTCTTGTATAATGTGGAAAACAGTATTTAATTATAATTGCGTTTTAATTATATAATAATATTTTAAATACGGCTTACAGTAACTTTGTAAAAAATGTTCTTATAATCATTTCTCGTTATTATCAACATCACCATTGTCATCGTCATAATTATCACCATCATCATCACCATTGTCATCATAGTCATCGTTATTCTATTGGACACGGGTTGCCTTTTAGAATGAGAAAGTCAAAGATGACACTCCTACGTTTGCTTGGAGCAGGTTGGCAGAATTCACGTGCTTTAAGAACTTCTTGGAGAACCCTAAGATATGTACGTTTTCCACTCGATGTTTTACTTTATTATTGGACCTACTGATTTTAAGATCTTAAAATTTAAGATTATGTTTTTGAAATATTGGGATTGTTAAAACTTTTCATACTTATAAAATTAGGTATCTTTGAGTATTATGATTTACTTTTAAACGATATTACCGTATGGCCTGTTAACATGAAAGTAAATTCAATATTTACAACCGTAATTTAGTCCTTAATTCTTGGAGTATCTCTAAAAACAACCTCGTCACGGCTCATAACAATGACCGAAACCGTTGGCGTGACTTCAGCTACGGTTCCTCTATACTTCAAACGGCTACTTCTTCTGAAAATAATTCGTCTGGATCCAAAGCCCAGCGCTAAACGATCCATTAAATCCCTTTGAGGTCGGCAGACATCTTAATGAACGTGGGTGGAGCCCAAAATATCCGTATTTTGATATGTTTGTTTCGTGCGCTTATTGTTGTCATTTTATTTATGTGCATATTTAAAAGTCTGGTGTTACCTCAATTCTAAAATAGAAATGAACTGTTTACAAAGAACGAATACTTGGAGTTGAGGTGAGATGTTTGTAAGTTCAAATATTACATCTTCTCTTTTCTCTTCCTTTTTTGAAATCGCTAACAGACGCGTTCCCACCCCGACGCCACAGATCACCTTGTCTCTGGTTTTCAGACTGGAGCACATCAATGCGTTTACTGCTCTTTAGCAAATATGTTCAAATGTCAAATATGTTCGAAAACGATACTTACACAAGTAAATCTAAAGAGAGACGTCTTACAAATTAACAACTATTTCCATTCCCTCCGGCTTAACCTGAGTTTGACAAGTCGTTACCTAACCTTGGATCAAAGCAATTACCGTTCAATAGTAGCTACGGTTACAGTACAACGCACTATTACGCAGGTATTTTACGTCTAAAGCTTGTGTGTTAGTACAATTCTCTAGGAAATGTTTACAGCGGCAATTAGGTTTCATGCCACATTTATTTTCACGGACGATATGCCGTCAATAGTTCTACCTGTAAATCTTTGGTTACTCTTGATGTTGTCATGTTAGATTGAGACATTTTCTACTTGTTGCCGGTTGTATTGCGACAAGTCAGCGTTCAAATTGTTCGCTTTTATCTGTATGAACGTTCTTTGTAATAATCTTGCATTATGACACACGACCATGTAATTAATTCGCTAGAATATGGAGAAGGTAGAAGTAGTAAAGAGTGTGTACTTGTATGTAGGTAGATATCATATTATCATAAGAATGATTACACTGAGAAATATGTAAAATTCTATAAATTATAGAATACATATATGCCGCAAACAAAACGTATTTAATACGAATAATTAATAAGTAATGAACATGTCAAGTTGAATATACCTAATTACTAAAAATGTAATACGTAGAAAAGTCTAGCTTCAATATCTAATCGTCTCAATCTAATCTAATATACTATACTCTCATATTTTTGTATCCCATTTCTTGCGATTCATGTCATTTTATTGTATTCTATTTTCGCTGTTCAGCCGATTATGAAACATGTCTGTTAGCTCGGAGGTCGAATCGTCCCTTTTAAGATATTAAGCCGAGATTCCCTTTACGAAGGTCCGAACCCGGGACCCTTTTCAAATAAGCGGCATTGATGAGACGTGTCTCTTTATTTTTGTGCCTCTGATAAGTTTGTGTCCTCACTTCACACGGCGTTGAAGGACGTAATATCAATAGGAAACAGGCAATGAGATTTATACAGCATTTCTAGCGTGAAATTCGGTTTAGGGTAATATTAATAATAGTCACGACAATTATAATAAACATTATTACAATTATAGTAAATATTCCATTCAACATGTTCTTGTTTTAAATAGGTCTAATAAGAAATACCGTCTGGTGGTCGAACTAAATTAGATTGAGTTTTTTGCTCTATATCGTGAATATCAAGTGATGTTGTATGAAATTGTAGAGCCATTATAAAAATTTATTGAACAAAATATTTCTTAAAATATTTCAACTAAATGTTAGATCTTACAAATTAAACGTAGAATTGTAGAGCTTTGAATTAAAACAAGAAATTGTATACTATATGTTATACTGAAGGCTGTTTGTTCAATAGAAATAAAACAAGCTGCGCTCATTCAACTGCCAAAATATCACTACTCCAGTTTCGTTTCCCTAAAAGCTGGCGTATGTTGCCAACACGTTTTATGTCCCCGTTAAAAAGAAACCCCGAAAAGTTCTGTAGGGTTTTCTCAAACTAGATCGCAGCGCTGCTAGCCCTGTCTTGGTTGCAGGTTGTAACTTGTTTGCCAAGTTAAATAGCTCTAGATAATGTTAACCCTTCAAACAATCCGATTACATTTAGTACAATTTCATATCATATAATAAAATGCCTAACAATTGAATGGTGAGCAAATCAGATATTGTAGGCTCGATTCCCTCCCAGCACATATATTCCTGTGATTCGTATTCGTGACAAATTTAAAATTATTTACATAAGCAAGTATATGTTTTAAAAAGTATATTTATACGTAATATATGTATGTTTGTCGGTGATCTGGTCACCATAACTATTGGCTATGCCTAAATTGTGATCATTACCCGATTAGGGGTTGAATTATAAAGAATACGTGTCATAGCAACGAATTATCAAGAAATGTAAATATATTCATTTATTATTAATACATTTTTCGAAGTGAAATTTTATGAAATACATTAGTCATAAAATACTAACCGATTTCGTTTCTGGTTCCCCTTAAAAATAACGTAGGTTAAAGTCGCTCACACTTCTACGTGGGATTAATTCTTCACCCGCACACCGAGCTTTGCATATTGGTTGAGCGGCCGGATCTCGTCGGCTTTGTCGAACGGCCGGCTTTCGCAGTGAAATGTGTCATCGTTGGGTTTCGAAAAAGTGTGTGTGAAACCTTTAAGAGCGATACCCCTTTGTATAATTTTAAGATTTGTGTTAAATGTCATAAACATTTATATATATTACACTCTACTTGCAAGATTTTTTATTAGTACAGGGCAGTAGCTCAGAAAAGGAAGTTGTAATAAGTTACCTAAAGGCCTAAAAGAGATATTACAATATCTAAGATGGTTTGCTTAAGTAGGTACATATATACTTGAGTACTTCAAAAAAAGTAAGTCTCTATATTTATGTGTTCATGTAAATATTTATATATATTATAATCTAACATTTCATTTATCTATATAAATGTATTGTTTCTTTCGAAAATGTACGCACTAGGTAAGCCTTACCAAACAAATTTTCCACCAACGGGCCTACTGGAAGATATTTCAATATGGAATAAGTAGTGCCCTTGTACAACTCTATTTATTTGTTTCTGTGTGTACATAAATAAAACATAAAGAAATTAAGATTTTCTTGATTTCTTTCTGTGATAATTTTATATATGTACATTTATATATGGGTTTTAGGATAGGCTTCGTCACAAATATTTCACAGCCGCTGCAAATTTAAAACTGTACGTTCATGGGGTTTTTTATAATAATTACTTAAATTAGGTGCAGTTATTGAAAAAGTTTATTCGGCGATAAATACAAGTACTACTTTAAAAGTAAAAAAAAACAAGCAGAATATACTGACAACATGGTATTAAAGTATGGTCCTGCATTGATAAAAACTGATGGCAATGTGCTCACGTCTAACCTAAATGACAAAGAACTGAGATTTATCTAAAAAGACACATAGTATATGAAGTACAAAAATGTAAGTAGCTGTATTCCACCGGCACCACAGCCTCGGAATGACTTGTAACTGGTTACGTTCATAGCCGTCAAGTCACAATGAAAATATACTTACTGGTCTCGCGTCAGACCTGCATTCTGAGTTAACAATATCACGTTAAACGACGCGGCGGCGGTGCAGCGTCCACATAGACCTTCCTTCTACAGTCACTCAGCGAAAGATGAAAAACTATTTAACAATTCCCCTAATATGGAATAACAAGGTCTTGGGACTTGACTCTACATGAAGGATTAAAACGAATTAATATGAAATAATCGTGAGACTTTGGGCCTGATATTTTGCTTGACTAGTAGGTTTTGTTTTGAAATAATATTTTAAGTTTTTTTTTTAGGTTTACGTTCATCTTATAAGTTTATAACGAAACTCCATAAATTTCACGGTATTTTACTCATGGCAGCAGTAGTAAGCATTGATTATCCAAATAGTAGTGCGACTAACCATTTAGATAACCACGATGAATTATAATCTGTCTGGTTCTGAATAAGAAATTTAATTGAGACAAGTCAATGGAAACCTCTTCTACTTGGATTGGTCATCGTTCGCCTCTCGGTATCGGATCAATCGTCAATGGATCAATATATTTATGTTACAACTTGTATTGCTCTGTTCGTGAACGATAGCACAGTTTTTCAACTGTTTATTGCTGTTTTAATTATGATAAGCTCTGATATTTGTAGTTTCATTTGTAACATCACGCCAGTAATCCCCGAAGAGATAGGCAGAGGAGCTTAGTACACTCCCACGTTTCACCAGTTACGTTTAGGTCCCAATATGGAATAGGCCATGGAATTGCCATACACCGGGCACAAATCCAGACTCCGAGCCAATACTAGAAATTCTAATTTTAGAAAAATCCAAAAATACTTGACCCGGGATTTGAATCCAGGATCTCTCGATCGACAGCGCTTACAACCAACACGACCAACGAGGCTATGATATTTGTAGTTACTGAAAATGGTATTACTCTTTTGCTCTCCTGCTCCAAACTGAACTGTACCTGTGACTTTAAATCGTGTGTTGATATGTCTTTCATTTGAGCCAAACAACTTTGTTGTTATTAAACGGGTAACAAGTAACAAGCAGAACATTATATAGGGATAAATAAAAAAAATATAAAAAAAAATAACTTTTATGCGCACCAGACGG
>DWEG01000115.1:0-13575 GCA_018245845.1 Apyrrothrix hygieia | reverse complement strand
CCTCAAATAGCGGCGCGCGCGCCGCGCCCCTTGCAACAGCGACACCTGTCCCCACCTTTAGAAACTATTATGTATAAAATAATTGAATGGACTGTAATGGTTGCACATTATTACAAAGCATCCTTACACCTTGAGCCTCAGTACTTCGAAATATCACTTTGTATTTTATTAACTACCGAATCGAATGCAATTTTAGTAATCGTTAATTGCTGCGAAACTATTTTACATCAATCCTCCAGCGATTATCGAGTGAGCATCGAAATTAATCATAGATAAGGGTGATAAATGATGGACCTATTTTCATACATTTAAAAAAATCTGATTCAAATAATCGTAAGGGGCTAGCCTCTTTTCATTTATAATTTAAGTTTAACGATTAATCAGTTCTTATCAAAATATACCTATCGCAATCAAACAAAAACCTATCACACTATAACCAGTGCATTCTCCCTTAGAAAGTGATCTATGATATATAATTAAAGATGTATCGATCAAAAATGTTGATATCGATATCGACTATGAATATCGATAAGATCGAAGCATCGATTTAAGACCAATAACAAATGTATATGCATCAATCAATCAATGAAAAACCAGAGAAACGATTGGGGAATAAACATATGTTATAAATCTGAAGATATCGAGAATACATTTTCAAAGGAAACATGTATGCCTCCACAAGCTTACTAACACATAACAGATCAGCCGTTTTAGGAACGGCGGAGAGCGAATAGTTGCATGATCACAACCATTAGCATCAACTGAACATTATTCAAATTTAACGTAACTTTCACGTGTTTCATAATTTATGTCCAACCAACCAGCAGGTACTTACTGGTGCTGTTTCTCTTGGGTTTTATTTCGTGTTGGCGGCCGGTGAAAATCATTGCGCATTAATGCCAATAACGCTACAATAGCCGCAGAAAAAGAACATGAAACAGTGGCAAAAAAGTGTAAGTACAGTCCCGCGAAGAAAGAAAAAAGTAAAGGAAAAAGGTGTACAGAACTAAAGGGTTATTAGATATGAACTAGATGTTATTACCCAATTGGATACAAGAAACATGTTTAAATTCAAAATACATAACAAAGGAAACTTGCTTGCTTATTAAATTCAAGTAATACATGACGAAAATCGGATTAAATTACATTTCTATCGTATAGGAAATTTCTTTAAATTCCAATTACAATATACAGAGAACCCATGTGTAACACTAAGTTTCTGGGATTTTTCCACATTTATTAGTTCCCAATCTATGTTACGATCGTATGCCCGTGTGCTCCGTTTAAGCAATATCATATGCTCATTTTCTTTATGTTTTTCCGACTCTCATACTTACGAGTATTAAACACAAAATTGTATTGTTCATCGATGTAATTCGAACTAAAATTATCTAACAAACCTCTTGACTGATGATATTAATGTGATGGATGGAAACGAAAAGCTACGTTGGGAAACCACTAGCAAATAAGAATAGAGTTATTTTAATAGAGAGTCTGAAGTTATTGTACACCGGCTAGACGTGGAATAGGCATTACATCTAAAGGTCCACAGAGGAACAACGACAGTTTGGGACTAGGACATACTGTGCAAATATAACATTTCCAAGTTATTTAAGCTGACTTAAACATCACCATACTTTAACTGCATCCCTAGCGAAAAATAATTGTATGTGTCACCAGCTGCAACGTAACCTGTCATCACATCGCCCACTCTGTCATGACATAAAAGTGAAAATTGTAAAATGGTTAAAGTATCCCAGACAAGCCTTGGTGTTTTCATTGCTGTTGCATGAACACCCCTCTGCGGCCTTCCCCAGTGCTAATAGGTGGATTCCAGAATGAGCATCACCTACCAATACAATTCCAATCAGACATGAGCTAATCTTGAACATGTTAAATAGATAAAAAAGTTTGGTGAGTAAAGATTAAGACAAGAATATTTATACCACCTATTCCATATTGGGATGTAAACGTAACTGGTGAAACGTGGCAGTGTACTACACTCCTGTCTACCTCGTCGGGGATTACGGGCGCGATGTTACGTAATATTTTTAGCCCATTCATACATTTGAATGTCGAACGCACAAAAACGCTTTATGTAACCGTTGCATCGGTGTCAACGAGCGACGTCGATTGCACTGAACTAGATGTCAAATTAAATTCGCTTCCGTGAACTCATCGCGTTTCGAAACAACACTATAACGCGCCATAATGCGATACGTCTCGATTCGATTTGGTTTCGATATTTATTCGATAGTCATTTCGACAGTTGTGAATAATCGATTCAATATGGCCAACTAGCTTTCTTTCTCTTTCTACTACGTTAAAATTCATGATCCTATATACCAGACAAATGTTCCTAAAGGTTTTATGCAAATTAAATAATTTAATTACTACGAAAATTAACTGGTTGCTTTTATAACAAAGAGAGAAATAAATGAAAGATATAACGCTGATTGCCTTAAAATAACTAAAATTTATAATTCTTTAAGAATAAAATTTTTGGTATGATGTCAAAAGTAAACGAATAAAGTCAACAAATCTGTCAGAACGCCTAGTGGCCAACGTGATAGTAAAATTATCAAAACAGTGTAAATGTGAACGGTAAAGAAGCTATCGATGTGATAATTTCACCTGTGAATATCAATCGTTTTCGACCTTACAGAGACACTTGCATAATGTAATAAAACCAAGAAACAGGAACCGTGATTAAATTATGTAGCGACTAAACTAATCGTGAAATCGAAAAAGTTCTAGTCGTTTCGTACGAATCCTAGGTGCTTTTTAGAAGCATCTGCTCATCACAGTGAACGGTACAAAAAATATATAGGCAAGTTAGTCAATACATAATTTAATCATATAAGTAGATATTCAACGTAACGTAACTTATGAATTCCATCAGATCCAATCCATAAAAAAGCATTGGCAATACCTGACATTTAAAAAATAAATTGACAATACAGTTCAAGCGCAGAGTTATATAATTTACAGACCGTTAGCTAATTCATCTCGCGATTTACACAACAGACTGGATTATGAAATGACCACCGATAATAAAATGGATATTTGTTTTACCAAATCGATTGACACGGATAGTCTGGAGGTATTTGAGACAACAACATAATCAGATACGCATTTTATAACATCGAAATTATTAGTAGTCCAGCCGATACGCCAAATAAAAATACATCTTACTTAATATTACAATAAACTTGAAAGGTCTAAAGCCTAAATACGGCAAGAGCATATGACTCATCACAAAACATCGAAAGCAAGTGGGTTGATAATGGAAACTTGAATAATTCTAAGATTAAATCGTCTGAAAAACAACGCGATAAATAGGCAAAAACCTTGAATATATTTCAATTACAAAAAGGACATTTTCCTCACCTCGAATTAACTGATGTTTTTTCTGTTTTGTTATAATATAAATATACAAAAATATATAATAAAGAATTAGAAAAGCTAATAAATAATACATTAATCGCGACAAAAACAAAAGTAGTTGTTGATAAAGAAACTAATGAGTGTAAATTCTTAAAGTGCAAGTTAAATATCTCGTGTCGTGTTTAATGAAAAGAACAATTTTGTCATACTAGTAGTTAATACAATTTTGTCATTAGCGAATTGACTACAAGCGAGTATTCCAACTATTATTTTTAGAGTACGCAACTGGTTGAAGAGTATGTTTTTTTTAATCACGATAAAAAAATCAAAATTAGAGGAACCTCGTTGCTTCGGTGAAGTTAAACATTTTCTACATTTATGGCGTTCGTTTTTCTGCACAATTGCCGTTTATAATACTGATAAATGATGTATGATATCGTGTGAACACACACACATACTAATATGTATGTACCTACACACGAACAAATTGCAGCCTTTCACACAATAATACACTTTATGATGCATTATTGATAAGATTTAAAATAAGCCCGATGACGTTATCACGGCCCGACCCGAACAGGTAAATTTAATAAATTGCACATTTTCCATTCATCGAAAAATAAAGTAAGTACAAATAGTGGTTGATCGTTTATATGCATTATAGTATTGGAAATGGTAATTCTCTGGTATTTTTCGAAATTTTAAAAACTACGAATCCGATCAGACTCATATAGACGAATGTGAAAATCGATTTTCTCATTCAAATATAAGACAATTTTGTTGTATTCGGTAAGTAAATTTTTTTTCAGCATTACATTCTCGTTATAGCGAATATTTCAAAATCACTAGAAAGAACTCAAAAGATCAAAAACAGTGAGGATCAATAAAGCTTAATAAATATCAATAGGCAAGTCTTTGTCGAGAAATTAACAAAAACGTGTTTCGAGTGAATTAACGATATCAATGTATTAAAGGATGAAACCTTATTGTATACATCGGATGGCAATGCCAAAAAACATTCGCTTGAAGCTACCATTTAGTTTACTAATGTCAGCTGATGGCAATAATGCAGATAACGATAAAACAAAGCCATTAGACATATTAAGAATTCAGAGGATCAATTCGATGGTTTAATGGTAATAGGTTTTAAGAGTTATACAGGGTATTCCCTAAAACGTCTGACGTGTGCCATCACATCACATAATGAGTCAACTTGAATAAACTACGCACTTAAACCTTTTCATTGTGAACGGAGCCCCGTATGCGTGTACTTGATATAATGGATTATAATAACAAGAGGGAATCAATCATAATTCCCTAGCAGTCAAATCGAAACATCTTTAAATATGACTAATTTATGTTACACCTCACCTTTCGAGTTATCCCGAACAGTTTTAGACATACTGCTTACGATATATTTAATAGTAAAACCGTCCAACATCTTACTCGATTTAAATATTATCCTATGCTCTTTCAATATATCCAACAGTGTAAATACTTTCATAAATAAACCTACTATAAGTATAACAAACACAGACACACTGTAATGTGAGAATTATATGTACTAGTACTCGTCTCATACGTAGACTTTAGTAAATATTACGTAACAGAAGTCACAGAGAAATGCTGGCCGTCAGGACGACTTGATATAATATATTATGTGCTAGACAACAAAATCACACAGTAAAAACAAACTTATAATTAATGAAGTGATTTTAAACTGAAAGCCATTGTGGAAATATTGTTAATCTTTGAGAAAATCTAAGTAACAAACGCGTAAGAAAATTGTTATCCTGTCATCCCTGTCACCCTGTAATTTTCGAAGATAGCCAGAGGAGTATAGAACACTCCCAAAGAAAATTATTTTTCTGCTTAACATGTCAAATGAAGAAATATGTTTTAAAAGGTTGATAGCATTGTAGACTATTTCTAAAGTATTTCAAACTAAATTATCTTGTTTTAAATATTTTAATATTGCGTAGTGCATATAACTCAGCATATACACAGAGTTCGCACACGGGCAGACATTGAACAAAATATCGCCTTTTAGATCTTTTTGTACAATCTGCACTCGGAAGAAGTGACGTGATTCGTTTTTGGTATTTTCTCAACAATAACAAATTAATATTGAAAATTAGAAACGACAAGACGAACTAAAGAAAACAGATATTAGACAAATTGCAATTACGAGTAGGTAAACACTTACGGACGCTGATTCCAGCATTTTGTGTCCATTATAATAATACTGCAATATTATTGTTTTTGTAACACAACAAAGCAATAATATAAATTGGTCTCAAGACTCGTCCAATGATCTAAGACCTGTGTCAAGGTTCCTATAGCAGTAAATTGCATTTTAAACTCTATTACAATGCAGTAAGAGTTTAATTTCCAATTAACATAGCCAAATGGTGGGCGGACGTGTTCTTGGTCTCCGAGATTGTGCTATTTTCTACAAATGATCAATACGTTTTTATGCTTTTCTTATTTAATTTGTTCATAAGAAAAAAATATAGACAACCATGTGAGTACCTGAGAGGAGACCCGTGTCCAACAGTGGGACCATACAAGGACTGTGGATGATGATGATGTTAGCTCTTACAATATATTTAAATTCACACTAAGGGTCAAATTCCTATGCCAATTTGTGCTAGTAGGTACAGGGAAAATGTGAGACAAGTCACAGATTTATTTGCACTAATGTAGTATATATTGTGTATTATAGCGTCATCTTATTATATAATCAGGTCGCCCGTGGAGCCATGGAATTGCTGTTTTGATTGGATTAGTGAATAACACAGCCTTAATAGCATCACGCGAGTGAGTTGTGATGAAATCGGAACGTCGGCTAACGAAAATTTATAAAGTACCCACATTAATTCGCTTATTTTGAGAACTAATCATAAGGTCGAGTGTGCTGCTTTTGGTGTGAACAGATCAAATCAGCGTTGACGTCTTGAACTGTTTGCAGCTGGTCCAGTCCATTATGGGAGTTATAGTGCAGTACAGATACCTATTTCGGCTAAAGTAAGCATTTTTTTTGTATTATACCAAAGATAATTTGTTGAAATGAAATGTCTATTTCTTTTTAATGGATTTTCTTGACAGTTGCATATATCGCATATTTGAACACAAACATATGAACTAGATTTTTTTTATGTAGGTAATCAATGTTAGTGAGTTAGCAAAAAAGCGCATAACCAGCGTAGTAGACTAGGGCATTAAACGTTTACATTATAAGAGAAGACATGTCTCTATCAATAGAATAATAAAATGGTAGGTGATTAGGCAATCCGCTGAGACAGACTTAGAAGTTAAATATAAAGGCTGGGGCAAATGAAATTTCCTAATGTCACCCCATATGGCTAATACTGTGAATGAGCAATTCTTGAATATATATGTAATGGGTTTCTCTGAATCGGCACTAACGATTTTAACGAATTTTTATATTTAAATAGTTTTTTTACTATTCAAATTGATCTGGATAGGTGTCATCACTGTGATAATCTGTTTTCACATGAAAAAATACATTAAACTAATAAACGAGTTCAACATCTATATAGACGAGAACGATATCTCGAGAACTATGTATCCGATTAACTTGAAATTTGGCAGAAATATTCAACTTTCCATGTAGGGGTTAGCTAAGAACGGATTTTCGGAAATTTCACCCCTAAAGGGGTTTAATAGGGTTTGAATGTTTTTATGAGATTCGGTCGGTATTGAAGTTAAACACCTGACATTTATGATTTAGATGTTCTAAAGACAAAAAAAATTAGTCGTTGATCGTTTTTGACAATTTCACCTTTAAGTAAGTACTAACACAAATTAGTACAAATTATGCACAAAAAAAACAACTGTTTTAAACTACATTTCTTTTGTTATTTTTTGTGACATTAAAGAAAATGAAAGTACAAATTAGAGTCCCTGAAACCCGGCACAGATTTGAGTATATAAAAGTACAGATTTGAGTACCTGTAATTTGTAGAATGTGTGTTATAAGCCTACAGTTACACTTCGAAATGCCTAGAAAACGAAAACTATTTCACTTTAATATAATCCGAAGACCGAAGCTCGGTCGTTCAGCCAGTTTCTACATAACCTTAGACTGACAATCAACGATCTTCCAATAATAACAGAACATTTACGCATCCGAGTCGGGGACGAAAACAATCCGATGCGGTCGGCAATATCTCTTTCGCTTAATAACACTTTCATCGTCACAAATCACATTTTAATTGAATACTATTAGCAGACAGTGGATAGTATTGAATTATGAATTATAAACGCGAGTATGCCCGGTGGAGATGCTAATTGTTGTTGTCACTCAGCCCCCGGACGCACGAGCTGTCGCGTGCGGTGTCACTTTCCACGGCGCCCGCGCAGGTTTCTGTTTCTAAGGCGCGCGTGCGCTCTCTCGCACGGAATGCTCGCCTGAGGATGCATTTAATTGAGCTAGGAAAATTTTCCAACAAATCCTATTTAGGCAATAGAATGTCTTTTCCGATTCATCACATTTGTTCTTGTCGAACGACTAAGCGAAATCGTCGAGAGCTACACCCACCACACATATTTCATCGCTTTTCAGAAAGATAATTCATATTAATCACTTTAACAGTATCCAAAGTATGAAAACACTCGTTAAAGTATGAAAACATCTATTCCAACATATCTCCACCGACACATTCTCGGGTATGTTGAAATATAAAAATACCTTGTAAAAAAATACGTGAAAATTTAGCAATATTTTTTTAACATGTTAAATAAAATGATGAACGTAGGTGGACGTTGCAAGAAAATGTTCTATATGGAGATAAGATAGCCGCGCACCTACATCCCCCAAATTGCTTCCATGTAATTATGATTCACATGGCAGTTAAAAGTTATATAATTCTGTCGGCGTCAGTTAAATAACTGCTTCATGTACGACCAAAACAGTGTATCATACTTTACGATCGACAGACACGAATGGACAGAACTCACAACGCGCTATTCTATGCCCGATACATTTTCGACTAACTGATATTGATGTAGATACTTTTTTTATTAATAAAACGACAGTCGTCTAATTCGTATAAATAGCATTGCCAGCAGATGTTTGAGGGTATTAGTATTGTTTAAGTCAACAAGCGGTAAGGTTTTTAATTAGTATAGACATCGCGTGTTACCTATATAATTCCAAAGGAGTCCAGCTTTCGGTGGGAGAACGATAAATAGCGTACGCCCACATGTTTGCTAGTTATAGATAACAAATATTTGTACAGATAAACAACCACAATGTTACGTCACACAGGATGTTATTTTTTTGTGCTGATTAATTTTGAATGATTTCATAAATGACTTGCAGACACGATAGGCGCAAGGGCCACACAGATTACAAATAAAATTAATTATTATTGGGTAATTATAAATACAAAAATTATTATTTGTTACAATATTCAAAATACTTTTTTACAGTAACCAGCTCCCCAATTCATTCTGATACCTAGTTTAGAATTCAATGGAAAAAAGGATGTAAGTTATAGACTCAGTTACTTATTGTAAGTTTAAAATGGTTGACTGCCTCGTTGGTTGTGATGGTTGCATGTGCGACTGCCGGGGACTGACAGGTTCGAATCCTGTGTCGAGTACTATAAGATTTTTTAAGAATTTCTAGTAGTGGCTCGGAGTCTGGATTAGTGCCCAGTGTATGACATTAGACTCACCACCTATTCCATATTGGGACATAAACATAACTTGTGAAACATGGGAGTGCACTACACTCCTCTGCCTACCTCTTTGGGGATTACAGGTGTGATTTTACGTTTAAGTTTAAAATGGGAATTACCAAAACGTTGTATGTCAAATTCTAAACAGGGCTTACACAATGAGTTTATATTTTGACATAGATAATATTGTTTTTATCAAGTAACTTTGTGATGTTATCAAACATTTGTAGTGGACTTTGTGACTTATTAGTCCACTAAGTGTAACCGGGATCAACAGATTAAGTAATCATTGCATACAACTTCCAATTCTGAACATTGGCTCGTATCCAAACCGGATAGAAGTGAATGTGAACGAATGATCTGAACATGAATGAATGGTTTGTTTATCTGTCAGAAAAATAATGTGTTTTTAAAACATGATGCAAATAATATGTTGTTACAAGGTTTACAACTAAATATAATACACATATCTATATTTACATTAAGCCAGTGAAATCAACACTCACATATGATTAATACTGTATAATTAACTTAGAATGGGAATTTAAACAAAGGAAAATGGTTTTGGTGCTGGAATGGAATTGCATCTCTTAGGGACATTAGATAGGTCAGTCCTATCTTGTAAATGTAAAAGTAACATTACACATGTTTCACCAGTTACATTTACATCTCATGATGGAATAGGTGGTGAGCTTATCGAGTTACACAGGGCACAAATCCCGGCTCTGAACCACTAGTAAATATTTATATGAGAAAACCTAAGTTAGAAAAATCATTCATACCTGACCCAGGATTTGAACCCAGGCATTCTCAATCAGCAGTCGGGCTTGCAACGACTCGACCAACAAGGCATTCAAATGTCTGAAAGTTCTATTGTATACTTCAAAAAAATTATTATAAGTGACAAAAATTTTCAATATAACAAAAAGTTTCAAAATAACTGCAACACAAACACAGGACAAGACACACAAGCCCTTACCTCCAGTAGGAACATCCAGATTCATTCGTATCACAGAACAAACATTATATATGCGACAACAATTTTTATTACAATAATACAACAGATTCACATCCATTCATACTCAAATTAAAACATATGTCCACCACTTTGTAGGCCACATGTCTTGAATACTAATAAATATTGTAGATGAATGATGATTGAGGTTTGCACCACAATTATTATGGTATGTGAAATATGTACTAAATGTATGAAGGATAATATAGGTCGGAAAGATAAAGATACATTAAAAAAAATTAAGCACACTTAATATACAAACTAATTAAATGTAACAGCAAATATTGCCCAAATAATTAGTCAGATCCCAATAAACCATTGAACTATACTGAATATTTTTTTACAAAAACAAATCTATTGACTAATCAGTGTGTGATTACTGACTGATAGACTTTTTATCATTATACACACACAAATTTGGTGCCCCTTGTAAAATGTACTATCATTCCATTTTCAGATTTAGAGACTTTGATTATCAAACCATAACTCTTATACATTGGTGTTGCACTAAGGAGAAGCTCAGTAATCTCTCCCAGTGTCTAACTACTTCCACATATCTAAATCTACGTACATATAAAGTCAGTGTAAATTAAAATGCAAGATATGATCAATTTTCTTGTTCCGTCTGAATCTGTTTTGTTTACACACTTATTGCACATACAACAAACAAAATTTATACAAATGTATGTTTGATGCAAATAGGCTGGTTTTGTGGATAGGTACGTACGTTTTTTACTTTTACTTCATTGCAATCACAATTCATTGAAATTGAATGAAAAGGAATGAATAAAGAAATATCGGCGAACATTTTTTTATACATCATTATCATTGACACAATATAGATAAAAATCGTGAGAAACGTCAAGCGATTAGTCATGCCGCACCATACAAACATACTTCTGGTACCTACTCGGTAAATACATTTGAATTTTAGATAACATGGATGATGACCTCATTGTGTCTTCCAACGAAAATTCCATGGGCTGTGAGAATGCACCGAACCAACAAAACATAGTCGTTGTTGACCCAAATAACTTATAGTGAGTGCAGTAATAATACACTTCCATGCATACAGCCGTGCACGACTAGCACGACACTTATGTTCACAAATACCTCGACGCTGCACTGACTTAATGTATGGAACATCGTAAATATGTCTAAAACACAACACAACATGTTTGCTGCGTTTGCCAACTCCTCAAAATCCGCGAAGGAGATACAGGCGTAGTTACACCGAAAGCTATAAAATTACACGTGGTCCATAACTACCTTAATAATCAGCTCGATCTCTGGAACGTCTCCGTTCGCCGTTCCATTCTCCGCGATTTCATCCGACATCGTGAACTCCAAAAAAAACACTCGGATTTACAAAAATATATTGCAAGGCACAATTTCTCACTACCGTCACTGTTCAAAAACATCGACAAACTGGCGCACTTCAGTTCAGTTTGGCACAAACGCGTGTTGACAGAATGCGGCTAACTTCTTGCCATATAGTTATGGAATAATAATGCTCATAATTTATTTTATAAATATTACATGAATGAATTAGTTATTCATATTATTTACTTACGAAGTCATTGTGACGCATACATAGAGTGAAAAACCGAGAGTTTGCTGATATCGAAACAAATATAATATTTTTAATACAAAACGATATAATGTACATAACAATAGTAACAGTATATCAAATAAGTTAAAGTTGTGGAAAATATTTAACACGCCAAATAGAACATAATTTACAAATATATAATCGCGACATATTATTTATTTAAAATCGTCTGTTTAATCTTAACACAGTTTTTTTTATTTTTTCATTTAGGAACTAACACATTTATTGCAAATATTAAAGTGCTTTATAATTTGTACAAGAAATAACCGTGAAAAAATATGAGGGTTATGGTTTCACATTAATTGAGTTAATGATGCTTTAGACAAGACAGAAATCAATCTGTGTAGTCTATAGTTATCTGTATCTTATTCTTCGTTTGACAATGACAGTTTGACACACTGTCAACTCACTGTGTTTGTTGTCAGCACTTATTTTTTAAGGTTTTTCACGTTTGTGTTTTAAAAAAATATAATTCGAAGGTTAATCCACTAAAGTAATCTAAAATGAGTGCAACAGAGGTATCCGAACCGTCATCATCTGCGCCTAAAGAGATGACATTTGCCGAAAAACAAGCTGCACGTATGAAGAGGCTGCGTTCGTTGCATTCAGCGAGAAACGAAGCGAGAACGCACAATCACCAGGAAGTCGTGGCAGAGGAAACGAGGAATAAGTTGCCACCAAACTACGAGGCAAAACGTCGTCAAGCGGAATGGCTTTTGGATGATCAACAGAAACGCGAAGAGGCCAAACAGCAAGGCAAAGATTACGATCGTGTCAAGTTGCTACATATATCAGCAGCGGAGGCTGATAGATTAGACCGCAAGAAGAAAAAGAAAAATCCGGATAAGGGGTTTTCAACATACGAGCACGCGACAGTACGACAGTACAACAGACTGGTGAAAAACATGCCCACAGCGGACATGGAACTGTACGAGAAACAAAAGCAGAAGTACGGGGATGCGTTTTACGGGGGCCCGAACGTCATAATCCATGGTATGCACGAGGACCGAAAAGAAGCTGTGGATAAAATGGTGGACGATTTAGAAGGGCAGATTGCTAAGCGCGCCAAATATTCCCGAAGGCGGATTCACAATGATGACGCCGATATTGATTATATCAATGAGAGGAATGCCAAGTTCAACAAGAAATTGGAGAGGTTCTACGGCGAGCACACAGCGGAAATCAAACAAAATTTAGAGCGAGGAACAGCTATTTAGAGTACTTTTGGTATAGTTTTATATTAATACATTTGAATATCTTGCATATATGTCATGTTCATATGGAAGGTATTTTCTTAGGTAAAAGTCTTGGGCTTGTCATTTGATGTTGTATAATGTCTTGTGAACAATAGTTATATATAAAACCTAAGTTGTCTAACAAAGCAATCTACAAGTGCAAATTTAGTGATGAAATGTGTAGTTATGTCAGTAATGTTTTATGAAATTGTAATATATAGGCACTATTCTGAATATTAAATTAATTGCCTTATTGGTTGTATGGGTTGCAAGCGCCACTGCCAATCGAGAAGTCCTGGGTTGAGTATTATTGGATTTTTTTACCTTAGATTTTCTAGTAGTGGCTTACAGTCTGATTTATGCCCGATGTATGGTGATTTATGCCCGATGTATGGCAATACACTCACCACCTAATCCATAATGTTTTCATAATTCCGTAACTGATGAAACGTGCGAGTGTACTACACTCCTCTGCCTATCTCTTCAGGGATTCCAGGGACGATGTTATGTTTAAAATGACTAAGTTAATTAGTGCTGTATTGTATGGCAATAGACTCACCACCTATTCCATATTGGGACGTAAACGTAGCTGGTGAAACGTGGAAGTGTACTACACTC
>DWEG01000114.1:0-13580 GCA_018245845.1 Apyrrothrix hygieia | reverse complement strand
TTAATAATCTTTAATATAATGATTAGAATTTCTAGTAATGGCTCGGAGTCTGGATTAGCGCCCGGTGTATGGCAATAAACTCACCTCCAATTCCATATTGGGACGTAAACGTAATTGGTGAAACGTGCGAGTGTACTACACTCCTCTGCCTACCTAATCGGAGATAAACAGGCGTGATTTTATAAATATAAGCGTCTGCCAACATACATTAGGCGACGGTGTCAAACTTAAAGTTCTCATTCTGTGTCGAGACCCATGTCCAACAGTAAAACGATTAAAGGACAGATGATAATGAACATTGTACAGAGTCAGCACCCATTAATTAACAGCACCTGTGTAGTAGGTGAGGGAGAATCTTCTAGAAAACAAATAGACAATCACTTGAATAAAGCAATTTTTTAAATACATAAATTAATCCATATCTGAGGGAGAATAGAATCTATTTGCAAGGTCAACGGCAAAGAGTAAAAAAAGATTATATCGGGCAGGCTCCATGCAAAGGCGTTTAATAGAAAAACATACGGTCGTGTGCTTTTAATTAAACGAAAAGCTCTGAGACATGATGACAAAATTGCGATTAATTGAAATCGTCCAGACAATATTGATCGACTGAAATTTCTAATAAAGGTATGCTATGTAGTCTGTCTATAATATTAATCGATTGATTTTGAAATGTCTACAATAATCCACAATGTCAAACATGCAGAATTTGTTGAAGGTCTAACAGTCAGTAATAAAATATAACGATTTATTTATCACCATAAAGTTATTTTTTTTTCATATCGAGTACTTATATCCGCATCAGTTATTTCACGGAATCCAGTAATTTATAGTACATTCGATAGCTATAAAATGTCCGTTTCTTGATAGAGGCGCTAGGGGCCATTTTCGTGTTGCTAAACTATCACAACCTGCCAAAGGACCAGAAAAAAATTTGCGAATAAATTTAGTAATACATATGATGGCGCACAATTTCATTGTAAAAAAATTACAGCTAATTGTAATCATTGTGGTATAATAAAACTATATTTCTGTGAGGATTTAACTTGCATAAAATGGCGGCACAATATTATCTAGCTACACCTAATCGTTTTATAAAAAAACTCACCCTAAAAGTTACGACAAACTAAGCATTTAGGAAATTAAATTTTTTTGTTATATTAAAAAATTCAACCTTAACTTTTGCTAACAATGAAAAGTAAGAAAATATTTAAAAATCACCTAAACTGAACTGAAAGCAATAACAAGACGCTTGTTATTTAACACTTTTCAGGAGAATTCACAGACAGATAAATGGGAGTAAGCAAATAAAACATTTGCATAAAACGCCATTCTTCAAACTGAATTTCTTTCATGCGCTGCACCGGCCCGTAAGGAATCTCAAAGGAGCAAGAAAAGTCACAAGAAAAGGTAACTAGAAGAAGATCTGGAGCGAAAAATACAGAAGCGGTAATGTAACGAACGTTGTTATAAAGACAGAAAAATCGTGTCACGAACCAACAGAGGAAACTAGGAAATTGCAAGAGCTTTCTAAGCTTGAAAATTATTTGCAAGTAACTGGATATTTCATGCGAACACGATACTACAAACGGAATTCCTTTTATTCGCTGCAGTGGTCTGTATCAAGTGGTAAGAAAGGCAGCAGCGCGTACGGATGAAAGGCGGGCGGGCGAGGAATAATGGGTTATTCAAATTTAACGCCGACCGTCGGGATACGATCGCACAACACCTGCGCCGGACGTAGAAACTTGGGAATTTTACTGAAATCGTTTTATTGGTCAGCGTTATTAATAATTTTCCCTTTACTGTAGTAACTTTTGTATTCTAATTGTGTTAATCTTTTTACTTTTTGCTGACTGCCTCGTTGGTCGTGTTGGTTGTAAGCGCGATTGCCGATCGAGAGGTCCTGAGTACATAATCCGATCGGGTACTATTGGATTTTTCTAACTTAGATCTTCTAGTAGTGGCTCGGAGTTTGGATTTGTGCCCGGCCTCGGATCGGTTCTCGGATACCGGATCTATTCCATAATGGGACGTAAACGTAACTGGTGAAACGTAGGTGTGTACCACACTGCTCTGCCTACCTCTTCAAGGATTACAGAGGTGAAGTTACGTAATAAATAAACAAGCTTGACTACGATGTACGTCGTGGTAACCTATAATAACGGCAAAATTTGGTTCTAAGCGTTATGTATGTTACATTTACAATAGAAATGTATATTTCGTTGGCTATCCTTAATAAACAAATAATAGACTGCTGTAGAAAGGATGTTTAGGAAATATAAACTGAAGATATATTATTGCTAAGCGCATTGTTCAAAAGTATATTACCTCCAAGGGAAATATCTATAATAGAGTTCAGGGCGGGCCGTGCCTTTCCTGACGACTGCAAGTTTTCATAGGAAATTGAAAACTGCGAGACGATAGCTCGTAGGAAGCTCAGTGGCCTAGTTAGAAGATAAGAAGAAGATATTCATAATTTTTCACAAAGTTACGCGTCTAAATACAAAATTATATTCCCTTCATATCAAACAATGACTATACATATCACCATTATAATGAAAAAATGCGTCAGAAGAGCTTTTTTTAAAGTATATTTCTTATATTTAATGACCTCAGAAAAAATTTAAGTGCAGCTCAACTGAAACGGTACATTGCCTGTTCCACAGTGGGGCGTTAACGTAACTGGTGAAACGTGAGAGTGTACTACACTCCTCTGGCTACCTCTTCGTAGCTCGGGACCAGAATAGGAGCTACTGTATCTCCTGCCTGCCGTAAGAGACGATTAAAAGAACGACAGTGTGTGGTCGCATATTGTCGTGAGAATTGGGGGGCGTGGGATGAGGCATCACTTCTCTCCCGAGTGTAGGCGCGTAGGTGCGTCGTGGTAGGAGGGCACTGATGCATTCCGCTCAAGATCGCAGAATCCTCCTATTAGCACTGAGGAAAGCCACCGAGGGGTTTTTAGTAGCGGAAAAAATCCCACATAACCCGGTAAACATTTCTCCCAGCGTACCGGATACCTTTTGAACGTTTCCCCGCCGTAAACAAAAAGAAGCGTGACGTACATTTTTATTACAAGTACAATTGAAGTAAATGGTCATAGTTAGCTATGATCAAATGATACCAGATTGTAGTTTGGTGCGACGCTGGTTTTCTAATGTTTCCCCAATTGCCGAAATTCAATTACTTCCCTTAATCATTCGCTTGCCTGCAAAAAGCAGCACATATGACTGTTACTAAGTATACAACTCATTATTAATTAATATACACTTGACGAGATAAACGGATACCAGATAAAGGTAATATATTAACGAACGAATCAAACGACAATTTCACATCAACTTTTATACCGTACGTTATGGCGCTTTTAACGCCAAAGCCGGCTAATAATTTCTGACCGTAAAGTACAGGACCTTGTCTTACTAAAAATCTTAAAGTTATTTTTCCGGATTGTTCCATAGAATTGCAACGCACTTTTCACATTTGTTTGCCCTTCATTTGGTAATCGCCCACAATAAATCATCCCCGTGGGTGCTTTTTTTAATTTACGGAAAGGAAGTCGCTAGAGGCCACGTCGAGATAGTAAAGATTTCTTCGAAATACACGCCGCCTGAACTGGCACGTCACCTTGGAAAAACAATACTCCTTTGCTAACTCTGTCGATTTCATTCTCAAAAATGACTATTTGTACACTTTTTAAAAATCCAACGCAATATCCACCGTATTTATGATAGATTTTTTTGAGAAGTAAGAAATAAGAAACACTGTTTTGGAATCACAAACCTTTCCTGCTAAACTAACCGCGTCCATTGTTAGCCTAACGCAAAATATAGTCGAGACTCCACATTAGACATTAAATATTTCTTCAAAAAAATCTTTTAGCTATTCCCATGACTAAAACATATTGGTGTTAATAGTTCAACAACTCAAAACGTAATGAAAATGATGATCCATATATTTTTATATATACCAATTAAATGTCGCCCAACCAGTGACCTACGGTTGAAGTACACTTTATTATAACTGAAATTACCCTAAGCTCTGAACTTTCAAAAGCCCCTGTTACGTACAATGACGCATTCTCAGTATAAATAATGTTTATATTAGGAAACAACAAAGTTTATTTCAGAGCTTTACTTTGTTTTATTATGCATGAAGAGATGCAAAGCAAAGCCCGTATTTAATACTTCCTGTTCGAAGACACCCTTGCGTTACGAACGTCCTCAAAAGCGTCTACAATCCTTAGTACTAAAAAGAATTACTTTTATTAGACTAATACTCCCGGTCCATCGCAAAACAGAGTATCTACTTGGCACTTTCACCAACAATATTAATACTTGGTTATTTTCGATTTTATTAAAACAACAGCATCGATTTTATTAGAATTTATATGTAACGCTCTTTCAGGTATTGTAAGCGGCAAGAGGGCATACTCTATTATTACGCTAATCCATACATATAACAATTTTCCATTTTCAAATCAAATCTCCAACCATTGCCCCACAAGTTACGATTTGTCAAATTGTTATTGTATTAATCAATCCAAAATCAAACGATGTCAATCATTTCTAAGCACGGTATATCGCTTTCAATTGTTTTCACACAAGATAGATTAATGAGGACACTTCAATAAATGTAATGAAATAAGATGAACACAGCATTTTTAATCAAATTAACAATAATTTATGATCCGCTAATGCGTTGCGTCATTAAGGCGCCATTAACAAAAAGCTTGGAATGGGAAAAATAAGTTTTCTGTAGAATAACGCTTCATGTTTGTATTAAATTAATAAAATCATAGCATTATTGGGTATTTCAATGTACGGTGGCTAATGAGATCTTTTTAACTTCAAAATGATACAAATTATTTATGGCTTAAGATAGTTTAACACCCTATCCAAATATATATATCCCATCCAGCCAAATATATATATCCCCTCTGTGCATCTGTGCCGCAACTAAACAACATTGCTTAAATTATAACATACAGATTTGCAAATATAAATTAAAACAACACATGTTTCAATTTAGATCTTAATAGAGGCAACATAATATGTTACATATTAAATAAAACCATCTAAAGCTAACACTTGCAGTCCTTTTGCATGAAAAGATGTCTATGTTATGTAATAATGGCTTCTGATTGCATGGCTCACTTACTCATTTATTATTTCTGTATTATGAAAATTTAACATAACAACACAAATGTATTTTCCTGAAGGGGTAAGCAGAGAAGTGTACTACTCCCATGGCTCACAATTTATGCCATACATCTGATACAATAGGAGGTCAGCCAATTGCCACACACCAGGTACAAAAACATGAAAAGTTAATATCTTCAACTTATGATATCTGTTTTAAGTACCATGGATTATCTGTGGCAAGCTATTCTGTGCTTTAAGTCAAGTTTTCATTTTACAACTGATGAGCACTACATTATCAATGGATCTAATGGATTGACTTCTGCAAATATATTCTTAAAGTTATTGTAACAATTACTAAATTAAGATTTCCTTTTAAAAAAAAATTTCATGTCATGTCTGTAATCCACAAAGAGGTATGCAGCGGACTGCAGTACACTCCCACGTTTCACCACTGTCCACTATGAAATAGGTAATTATTCTAATGCCATACACAGGGCACAAATCCCAACTCCTAGCCAGTACTACTAAATTTAAGTTAGAAAAATCCAATAGCTTCCGACCCGGAATTTGAACCTATGACCTCCTGATCAGCAGTTACGCTTGCAACCACTCAACAAAAGAAGCAGTCAGACAGGCATTGCCTTGTGAAAACTATTATGAAACATTATTGTTTATGCAAATTACAAATATCAAAAACGCATAATAATAAATGTTGGAACATAGGTGGGTTGTAGTCAATTATAACAAAGAGCATTGTTAGTCTTCTAAGCATTTACAACCACCAAAAGCACCTTTAAGATTTTCAGTAAAATTAATATACCTGGCACAAATAATCAATTGATGACCTATTTGGTATAATGCCAATGGCCACATAGAGAATTTCAGGTGAGATTCTCGGCCATGTAGAAGTTTTAACAACTAATTTTGTTACAGCTTTTTCAATTCAAAATTTTGTGTATTCATGCTTAAAATGGAACTCAAAGCATAGCAAATTTTAAATAACACCTGGTACAACTTGAATTGCAACATAGTCAACAATTATTCAATGTTCTAGCACTATTAAAAATAAATTTGTGTCAGATATACAATGTGAATTTTCAAGACTCAACTATCTTGACCAGAGAGTCAGACACCGGCTAATGACAGATTCAGAATCCTCTGAAATCAGTGTGTGTAAGAAAAGAAGAATTACACCTGGTCTGTAACGATTATATTTGGCACTTGGTGCTCTCTGCCTACCTCATGGCACTATAATAATAACCTCATCATTGTTCTTCACTGTCACCTCAAACTAGATCATATGTTAAATTAGGCTACATGTCAAGCAGTGGTAGCTTGGTGGTTTGGCCTTTAGCCTCTTCTTTACATGATCAATAATAATAATTACATATTATAATATCTTAGGATGTTGCCACACACAGCTATCTCAACCCAAAGCAGACTCAGATAGCATGTATTAGGGTTAACCAGACAGCTGCCAAACTACATTATTTACATATTAATGTATACACTTACACAAATACTCTTTGCACCCAGACAGAACAAATACTCGTGACACAAATGTTTGTCTTGGGTGAAAATCTAGCCTAGAAGGCCTCACTCAGTACTCAATTTTACTAGCAGTTCAACTAATAACCCAGTCTGTAGCTGTGGTTGATGTCTGGAATTCTCTGAATTTAGAAAGATATGAACCACCATAAAGTTATGCCACCAAAAGAATTAAAATATCTCTTCCTATATTCAAGATGTATTGCAAGTAAAATTCTTCACAGATTTGTTTTCCATGATGTTCTCCGAGGTATATCAAGTACACTTAATTTCTCTTACCAATGTGTGGAGACAAAGATATGAATATTACTTATTTAGTAACATTAAGAAGACTAACTCTTCTATTGTAATCTGATAAATAATTATAGAAATGAATTCCATAATTACTTATTTTGATATTTTTATTTTTTGCCTTTCCTGTGCATAAATACATTATACCTTTCACTGAACAGGAAGTTTAATGTTATGTACCTCTATACAAGCATTGTTAGAATGTTTACAATTTAATGGATAAATCAATTGTACTCATACCACAAACGTAAAATATTATGTAAATATTTCAAACAGAAAATACCTATAATAATGTCATATATGTTTGACTCCCATAACGTTGGTAAACAATATGTTAGTTATCGACTATCTCTATTAATACGCAAGTTAACTTAACAAGAAACAGGAACGACCGTTTTAGCAACTAAATTTAATTCAAAATTAGAATTTCCAGGGCCTTAGATTTATTCTTAAGTGTGTGTTCTACGAGTTTTGCATATAATTTGCCAGCTTGTTAGCATCTGTATGAATGATGATGTATATGACAATTGTTTATTTACTTCTTGTATGTATAAGAAAAGGCAGTAGATTAACCAGTAAGCATTAAATTTTTATTATCGATCCGCAGTTACTGTTAGTGTCAGTCTGTGCTATGTCATGAACTTACTTTCGAAAAGCCCTGAAGCCGGTTCACTTCGTTTCTAACTGAATGGCACAAAATGTCAACAAAATATTTAGAAAGTCAAAACCCAATACACAATTCACTTTTTTAGGCTCACGAAGTTTTTGTTATTCGATCGCAAAACAGAAACAAATAGCGGTCACGAAACACTTGCGAAACACACAAGTATAACAGATATAGCGGCGCCACTGTAGAAAAACGAGTGCAATGACATTTTCGACGTGCATTGCCATTGTTAAAAAATCTTTTAACAAACACCTAAAGTTCGAAAACCCATTTCAAAAGTACCTTTAGCCATCCATATACCTGATATATTAACTGTTTGGATCATAATTTTATATTAAATGTCATTTCCATATAATAAAAGATTTTGCTTGCCTGTTGGTTCAGTGGTTAGCGACCCTGACTGCTGAGCACAGGGATCTGGGTTTGATTTGCACTAAATGCAAACAGCACAAGAATTTGTTCCGCGTTAGATATTAAATTATATACAAAAGTGTGTAGTTACAAATATATATACTTAGATTGTCAACTATCTGAGTACCGTAGCTCAGGCTCTGACCAAAGATATTACTACTGTTATAAAAATACCATAAGTATCGTCAAATACTTATGGGTCGAAATTACTGGGTGCATAATAAACAACTGCTTTTGTAAATGCGTTTTAATTTTGTTTAAAAAATGCTAAATATCACCTGTAGGTGTTACATGCAAGCCATATAACAGATGAATGATTTACATTCACCATTATCATAATACTAAAACTAGCAAATAAGGCGCTGACCATATTTAAAAAAATCTTAATTCTAACCAGCTTCATCATGCTCTATGAAATTAAATTACAAAATATGCATATAAAATATTTCATTTGTAGGGACAAAGACACCAATATCAGCACACTAAGGACATCGGCTATCTATATTCAACTTGTATATTCAATTGCAATATGCGTAATACTGCATGTTACACAAAAATAATATAGCAATAACGACAGAGTTCAAAACCTACATTTATCTAACCACATTATTACATACAAATAGATACAAATTTTATGTAACATTGGAAAGAAAAGTTCTGAGTAATTATTAGTTTTGTATAAACCTATTTCTATTAAATCGTAACAAAAGTTAAAATGCATGAAAAAAGGAACAACTGTATAATACTAATGTCGGGTCTGTATATGACCTGGTCTGACAATACTATAACAAGAATAATAAACAAATCGCATGCACAAGAACTGTTGATATTTCATTAATTCAAAAAAAGCGTAACATCACGCTTGTCCCATGAAAAGGTGGGCAGAGGAGTGTAGTACACTACTACATTTCACCAGTTACATTTGCATCTTACCATGGAACTGAGGGTGAGCCTATTGCCATGCACCACATCTAATTCTATACCAATTTCATTTCTATCATAATTGTAAAACAGTGAATTACAAACAATTATATATTTATTCTTCATTCATGACCTAAAGCAATGTTTTGACATATTTGTTGGAAGCATGTTAGTACAAAGCATTTTTCTGTCACATTCCTCATTATTAGCCACTCTAAAAGGTATTTATTACCAAACCAATGATTCCAAGTTCCACCTCATACAACAGGTGCTTGCTGTTTGTGCCAAATATATTTTAGGGCAATAATAATGTCATTAAGTTTATTATAAAAAGGCTAAATTTAAGAAACATAAGCTTATTATCCTACAGATATTTATTCTATTGTCAAGTGTGGATAACGCCTTAAACTACGATAACAATTTTTTACGTAAAAATTATAGTGAAAAATGATAAAATACCATGAACAAATTGACATCAAGAATAAAATTGATTACTCAAATGAAATGTACAAGGTTTTTAGTTGATTTTTTTAATACACTAAATCATATAAGACAAGCAAATAGATTGCAGAATATGACAATACAGTCTTAAAGAATAGCATTAAGCAAAATCCACCCCCGTATCAAGTAAATCCCTGACTAATACGGTTGCCTTTCGTGGCAAAATACGCAGTAGGTGGCCGAGGTAGAGCAAATGCTTTGGCACTGATGCTTCTGGATAGTTCCGACGCACACTCTCCAGGATGGAACGAGCTGCCTTTGCTGGGGTTATAGTGCCAAAGTAACTTGGAATCCTGTAAAATTTTTGTCAAAATGATTTTCCAAAATAAAATATGGCAATAAGTTAATATGTAAACTAATTGTTGAAATTCTTAAAGTGAACTATGTTTCTTCAACATTTATTTAATAACTGCTTTATTTACATGGGTATAATGATTACATAATTAACAGAGTTTTGTTTATTTTATATAATCTCATGAGATATTGATAACAATACTAGTGCCTTATTTTATTTTAATTATAATTTAATTATAATTGGGCTCGAGTCCGAAGATTCAAGGTGAACTAGCCATGTGAACACTGCTTGTACCCCCAGACCTTGTTTAAAGTTTCCTAATAGTACCATATAAAGTATTATTGAATATGAGGGTAGTGATCACTAAATAAAACACTTTGACTGACATCCAGAGTTTCACTAAGGAACCACCTAATATATTCATGCTCCTATTGATTGCTAATGATGATAATTTACTGGTAGAAAAATGTCATTAGGCAGAGTCTCCTGTTTGTAACTTAAATGTAGCTTATCATTATAGACTAATAAAAAGACCTGAAATCAAGCCTGTAATCCCTGCAGAGATAAACAAAAAATTATTACTGTTAAGGGTAATTAAAGGGTATGTAAAAGAGTAAAAGTACAACTTACTTCAATCTCAGGTCCGAATTGTCTTCCACAATGAACGAGTAAATGTGTGTAAGGGTAACATGGACTCCATCAGTTTTACTTATCCTGAAATCCTCCATGAGGGACTCAGCCAGCCCTTGGATGGCGAACTGAGCGACACTGAGAGGCATTTGGTATTTTATGTAACTGAGGCCAGCAACTGATGTAAGAGCAACAATGTGGCCATGATTTTTCACCTTCATAGCTGGTACAAATTGATCAATAAGCTGTAAAGAGATTAAACATTTACTGCAGACTCTTAACTTCATTATTAATATATAGCCCTTGAATTTATAAAAGTATTAATGGAAAAAAATAATTTTTAAACAAAACCACTCAAACAGGCTTACCAAGATGGATAAAGGTTGAAGAATGAACATAAAGTATGTATATATGTATCTTTGAATAATTGTGCTGAGCACTACAGACAGTTGAACTTTCATAACTATTAATTTATATAATATTCATTATCTTAGTAATTGAAAAATATATAATGAAATACTTCACATACTAAACATAAACTTACATAGAAATAAGAAGTTAAAGTGAGATCTAAAGTGCCATGAATATCTTGAGGAGGCTGCATCATCAAAGATCTTGGGCTGGGGATACCACAGCAATAAAACAGCATGCTGACAAAGTCTATGCCCTTCAGCTGTGTTGCCAGGTGCATGACATTTTCCCTCTTTGTCACGTCACAAGTGAAGCTGAATGCTTTGCCACCTTTTTGTTTTATTTGTTCCACAGTCTTCTTGTTGTTAGCTTCATTGATGTCAACACACAGAACAACCGCCCCAAGGTCTGCTAACTGTACAGCCAGCTCCTTGCCAACTCCTCTCCCTGAGCCAATCACCTGGAATTGCATTTTAAAATTTTAATGACAAAATGGTTCTTGAGTATGCAAATGTTTTAATACTGTTACTTAAACAAGGTTACCAGCACAGTGTCAATATTTCATTTGCAATTCAAAATAAAACAATAATTTTTGATTAGTCTCTTCTGATGCTGTTATATTTTGCCCGGGGGTCGTGGGTTCGATTCCTACCCTGAATAAATATTTGTGTGATGAGCACAAATATTTGTTCTGTGTCTGGGTGTAAAGAAAAAAATATCTATATAAGTATATATGTCTATATATATATATGTAGTTTATCAGCCGTACAGTTACCATAACACAAGCTCTCTTGATGCTTAGTACGGTATCAGATGGCTGTGTGTGGAGATGTCCCAAAAATATTATTATATTATTTATTATTATTATTATAGCTTGAACAAAAGTAGTTCCTTAGAATTAGTCTTTATTGAGTCAAGAGGTAGCATGATGGAGAAACTTGTCAGTAAATAGTGGCACTTTTCCAAAACTTACAAATATACCCAATCTCTTAAAAAGCATGGTAAATGATTGAAGTCTCTTAGCATATTCAACAAAATATAGAAATATTAAAATCGACAAAACATAGCCCAATATTAACCAGCCACACTCACCATTCTCATATTTGGAAGATCATTTTACAATACTCTGTAACATAATACCATGTAACATCACACCTGTAATCCCTGAAGAGGTAGGCAAAGAAGTGTAGTACACTCCCATGTTTCACCAGTTATGTTTATGTCGCAATATGGAATAGCTGGTGAGCCTATTGCCATACACTGGGCACAAATCCAGACTCCCAGCCACAACTAGAAATTCTAATTTTTTGACAAATCCAATAGTACTCAACCCGGGATTTGAACCCACGACCTCTCGATCTGCAGTCATGCTTGCAACCAACATGACTAACGAGGCAGTCAACAAGGTAGACAATACTAAGAGTACTTGAAACTTTTGTAAGTGTATATGTTTGTGTGTATAAATATTCCAATTTACCATAGCCGTCTCCAGTGAGAGAGACTTCATGGGTGGTGGTCGGAAGAGCTCATAGGCAGCCTGTGCTACTGCATACATGGCATTCACAATCACCCACATGATGTCCACCATCAGAATGCATAAAGAATACATCCGCAACAACATGTTGACAGGGAACATAGGGTTCAGCACTGAGCTCAGTATATTAGATACTATGTTTGAAGCCTGAAAATAATTATAAATTATATATAACATTAACTCTATTATAATTGTTATTTAACACTTATACTTCTATATTTATAAAATAAAAATGTAAAATCCCATCTGTTATATTTAAAAATGGAATACCAAAGTTAGTATCTAATTGCATTATTATTAATCTTCAGGAGATTACACAGAATTGTTCTGTTTCACATAAATTATTAGTGTTTTCTAAATGTATAAAATATTGGGATCTTACCATATTTATAAATGAAGCCACCACATATCACCTGAAAAATAAACAGATATTAAACAAACTTAAATCTAACAGAATAGTTCATTGAAGCTTTATTCAATAAGTTGAATTCTAATTCTTCCCTTGACCGGCATACTTAGAGGCACAGATAATTTCGTTATCAGTCAAAAATTAAATACAATTACAAAGTGCATGGTCGATAACCCACCATTACAAAACGATATGATTAACATTGAAACCACTATTCTGATAGCTCGTAAAGATAACGAATGTAATCGTATAAAATGTGACCGTCTATTTATAATGCTTTTTAATTCACCAACATAACTATTGTCTAACAGGATGCCAAACAAAACCTAAGTTTTATCAAATCAGATTAAACGGTGCAAGCACAAATTCAATGTGACAAATACTTTCGTTGACTTGACTGTCAATGTCAAGGCTACGGAAGTGCAAAAAAAGACTGAAACAGAGTATTTATGATACTCACACTAGTTTTACGATAATGGGAATTTAAAACTATAACATTAAACAATAGGAAAAAGTCCAAGCATGTCAAAGAAAATTATAACGTAATAAAAATCACATTATTATCTATTCTTTGGCTGGATGCAATTGAACAACGTGGATAAGAAGAATACTGGTGAGCCTACAAACTTATACCCAAATTTTTTTAGGGAATTTTGTTTTAGTGATTTATTCTAACTTAATGTCATTTTGTCGTACTCCCAAAGGGTACTCTATAGTATAAAAAGTAACGAAAAAAGCGTACCCGTATGTATTCCTCACTATAACATTTAGTATTGGTTACTAATATATCGTTACGTTACTCGTTACTAAAATAG
>DWEG01000113.1:0-13582 GCA_018245845.1 Apyrrothrix hygieia | reverse complement strand
GACAAACAGCATATCCCAGGTCGGCACATCCCTGTTTAACTTCTGCTCACGTTTCGCCAGTTACGTTACGTCCCACGACGGGATAGGTGATTTGCCTATTGGCATACACCAGGCACAAATCCAGACACCGAGCTAGTACTAGAAATTACGACAAGAAAATGTAAGTTAGAAAAATCTAATGAGCAATAAAGCAGTCGAATTGTTATACTAACGCCTGCTAAATACGTGTAACGATGGTACGTCCCTGTACGAATCATAAACGTGTTCTACCACGTGCAAAAAAAAAGAAAATATAAAAATCTAGATGAGATACGTGACTAATTTTATAATAACTACTTTGACACACACACACACACAGACACACCCACACACACACAGTCACACACACACACAGACACACATATGACGTGCGAATGCGGAGCCAACTTCCAACGCAATCATAGAGTAATATTATTAAACCGGAACCCGGATCGCTGCTGAAATCAACTTAATAACATTTACCCATTGAACATGTTACCTCTATTTGTGCTAACTACTACTGCGTGTTAGAAATTGTACCGAGTAGTTTAGCGTTTACGTGTTTTGATATCGGGGTGTATTTGACTGGATTAACTTCAGACATCTGGAAAACCGTCTATCCAATGCCTGAGAGGTTACATCGAGCTTATTGCAGCACGAATATTCTGTACATAGAGATACAGATTGGTGGATAATATATGTATTAAGTCTTCCGATAAACTGCTTCTGAAATGTTACATAAATCTACTTAAAATGTTTAATAGTGGCTCGGAGTCTGGATTAGTGCCCGGTGTATGACAATAGACTCACCACCTATTCCATATTGGAACGTAAACGTAACTGGTGAAATGTGGGACTGTACTACACTCCTCTGCCTACCTCTTCGGGGATTACAGTCGTGATGTTACGTGTTTTTGTTACATTTTTATAGAACCACCGTCAAGTCAATGTCACTAACGTTCATTAGCCTGCGAACGGCACTCAATTTTCGAGCGAGCATTGTATTGTTACTGATACCGACCTCCACACTTAATAGCTCAACAATAGCAAGTACTCAATATAACAGGATATGTCTACTTAAAATCATTTTATGTTAACAAATTTAACAATGCGGTCATTGGAATATCTAGGCGGAAGTTAAAACTTGCTATTGCTTTAGTGAAACATGTATGAACAATAAAGAATACCGCCACGCAAATGTACTAAAATCTTGCATCAAATAATTTCAGTCGAGAATACAGCTTTTGAATATAACTACTATACTCTTGCTTCTGGTTGTACATAGCAAAGTGGAAAAACACATGTCTGGCGGGCGAGCGCGTTTTAATTATATTACACACACGTTACTTCAAAATAAAAAGCACAGCGCTAAATGCGAACGATTAAATGCATATCGTACATTTAAATCATTTTTAATTTTTAACGTGGAGCGAATGGGAAAAGTTTAGCGAAAAGCCGGATCATTCCGCGCTTACGTCATCTCCGTCAAGTCATTCGCTGTTCCATTCATTCGCCTGCGAACGACGCTCAATTGTCGAGTGCGCGTGGTATTGTAATCGGCGGATCGCGGCCTCTGCCGCTTAATAGCTCCACAATGGCGTGTGCTCAGTGAAATAGGACATCCACTCACGAGCTTTTCATTTGAAAATAAATATCTTATACGGTAAATACAAAGATTTTTGTTTATAATGCCGTTAAACGATATACTTTAATATTAATACGGGTATATTTAAGCTTACATATGCTTATAGTGGTTCCTTCAGGACTGAAGGTTGAGACTATGTGTAGAAACCTACTTTATCTAGTTCCGTCAGTCTATCTTCTATAATCTGCTATTTGCTTACATATTGACGATACCAAACTAAAGTATCTTAATTACGGATTATTATTCTTGATGGCCTAATTCTTAGAATTCAGTTACCAAAGAAACTTGAACTATTGTTCTTTTATATTTTATTCCAAATTTACCTACCTACCTTACCTTACCTAAATACATGGCATGATTTATTTATGTGTTAATTAATCAAAATATTTCTTTGAAATAATCAATTGTGGTACAAAAGAAACAGAATGTAGATAGGAAGAACGTGTGAAGTAAAAGTATAGATTCTTAAATAACCACGTATTATAAATAAATGATTGGGAATTAGAATGAGACGGATTATCTTGTCATTTTGAAAATAGACCCGTATCCAACAGTGGGACGTTATAAGAGTTGATAAAGATGATGCTGATGATGAATATCAATACTGTCTATCGTTTGCGATCTGCTATCGTTAAAGCTTCATTCCGATAATTATTGTTTTTAGATTTTTAACACCAGTTCAATTACGCAAATTGATTAGACCCACTTTGTATTTACATATTTGTTATGCGCCCTGAATATTTCATGTTTTCATTACATTAAAAACGCTTTCAGAAAATACCGATAATTGACAATTATATCTAATGACCACTCGAGGAATGGTTTCACTATATTGTATTGAATTTAGGGTCGATGCACACTGCCTCTTATGGATCCAGTGAACTTTTTACATAAATAATCAGGTTGTATGCACACTAACGTTCAGCTTTCTTCCTACGCCCGGCATCATACGATTTATTCTAAACGTCCATAATTAACAAATGGCAAGCTAAACACAGAAAGCGTTGCCGTTGCCATTCATTATTTCAAACCTATACGGGCTGATGATGATGAAGATTTCGTTCTGAAAACTCGAAGCTATAACTCTATTCTTATTGTTCGCAGGATGCGCATTTCCGCTGCGTTGGCAGGGCCGCTGGTTCCAGTCGGGCGTGATCCAACCCATCCTCATAGACGGCGCCATTCTCTCCAACAAGGGCCGCTGCCTGTCCTCCGAGGGCGACAAGTTCCTTATCGTTGACGAGTAAGTATCTTTGATTACTTGAACGTTGATGAGGTTTAACAAATTTCATAAATGATTAGTGCCCCGTGTATGGCAATAGAATCAACACTTATTTTATAATGGGACGTAAACGTTACTGGTGAAACGTGGGAGTGTACTACACTTCTCTGCTTACCTCTCCGAAGATTACAGGCGTGATGTTACGATGTCACCTTATAAACGGTTAGTGTTCTTGGACTTCTTTATACTAAAAGTGAGACCGAACAGGCAGATGGGCCACTGAATGTAATCGGTTACAACTGACTAGACTGCACCATCAGAGGATTTACCAATGTGCCTGCCTTAACTGCTGGGTTTAATTTTTGCGTTAACTTTAACGAAGTCGTCTTCATATAACTATATTGTTGTACGTTTATTTATTAACAAAAATATGATTACAGTTGTTTTTGATTTTTATGCCCTTGAAAATAAGTTCTATTGACTTCACACAATCTTTTTGATTTGCTTTTTTTGCCCAGTTAGCTCCGGGATTAGTGAACCTGACCGCTGACCCGAGGAAATTATCAAATTTTTCTAACTTACTTTTTCTAGTAGACATTTCTAGTAATGGCTCGGAGGCTTGATTTGTGCCCGGTGTATGACAATAGACTCACCACCTATTCCATATTGGAACGTAAACGTAACTTTTTAAACGTGGGAGTGGACTGCACTCCTCTGCCTACATCTTCAGGGATGACAGGCGTTACGTTATATTAGTAGTTATTCAGAAATGTATACATGTAGTTTATCAGTATCAAGGCTCTGTCTAGTTAGCTATCAGATATCCTTGAGTTGTGCCAAAAGATTGATATGACTACATTATTCTTTCACTAACTTATTACATGAATCACTCAAATAATACATAATTCTAAAATAATCACATTTACGACCCAAGAATACAGCTATAACTTTTATTTATATCCAAATGAAACACAATCTCGTATTGAAGATTATTTCAAGTGGCATAACAAGGCAATTTTCAAAAGCTTAACTCGGGATAATAAAACGGGAGTTAGCCGTTTCGTCAAATCGTTGAAGAAATGAAGCAATAATTTCTAATCTTGGAATTATACGAACCGAAGTTGTCATTGTCAGCTTTAGTCGCGTCGTGTAGGGTATGCTTGACTGCAGGAGATTTTCTTAGGACACAGGTGAAAATCCAAATAATGTGGTCGGTAAATTGAAAACTCACCCTTATCCACAAGGTAATAGTTGCAACACAATTCTTGTCACAGGATTAATCTTACGATTTGTGAAGTGAACAAAGACATATTATATGACATCACCATATCAACAGAGTGCAACAACTTCCTTCGACAATAATGAATCTATACATAAGCATTAAACTTGACATACATACCTAAGTTATTGCCATCAGGTTGTATTTATTTATCACATGTCATAGAAATTAGATCCCACCATCTAGTAAAAAAAAGCCAGAAAAAGTCGTACGCAACTCGCAAAAGTTAGTAAAAAGACTAAAATAAGGCATAGATATTGTAAAAAAAACTGTAACATGACGCCTGTAATCCCCGAAAAGGTAGACAGAGTGTAGTACAGTCGCACGTTCCACCGGTTATATTTACGTTCTATTCTGAAATAGGAGGTAAATTTATTGCCATATACCGGGCACAAATCCAGACTTTGAGCCACAACTAGAAAATTAATTTTTAAATAAATCCAATAGAATCCGACCCGGGGTTTGAACCCAGGACTTCTCGATCGGCAGTCACATTTAAAACCAACACGACCAAATATAGAAAAATAGCTACACGTAAATTTAACCCCTGAATTTTCACATTCAAATCAAATATTTAATAATCGATTTATATGGCAAGCCACACAATCCATCAGTATTTGGAAGTACACTTCTGGCACAGGTCTCACCTAATCAGGGCTACACGCTCGGTCTTAGCCCTTCTGAATCTGTATAAGTATTTTAATTATATTTTCCGAGGGCAATAATTGTATTTTCATCTAAGGTTATCGTACCTATATTGGCAGACAATGACTCGTACTGAATGGGAACCCGTCTCTAACAGTAGAACGAGTAATGGGCTGGTGATGATATTAATGACTTATATTTTTATAAATCTTGCGATTTTCCCGTTTATAACAAAAAGAGTGGTCACCTCGGATATTTCTCTGATCGATTAAAGCTGGAATGAGGACATTTGTCAAGCCACCGTGGCGCTTACTTTATTCAGTTTAATATAAAAATAAAGCAATTGTTTTGTTTATTTTAACTATTATTTATTAATTTTATACATATATTCAGTTTATTTTTTAGGACACTGATTAGTTTTTTATTTATTTTATTCTTTTTTTTACAACCGACAAAATGATCCTCATTGAACCGTTATTATTCGTGTGTTCTTTTTCTATAAAGGTGTTAATTTAATTTAGGAAACAGCTCATATACATTTGCATTTAAAAAAGCTTCATACAGATTTGAACAAAGACGTCAATGTACTGCGGAAAAAGCTCACATGTATTCAATGCTCTATAGGTTTTATACTGTCCTGACCGTAGCAGCAATCAGTAAATAATTTGACTTATAAGTTGACCATCGTTATTAGTTACTGTATTGACCAAAGTAGTTTTTTAGTGTCTTCATAACTCAATAAATTAAAATTATAATCACTTAGATCTGATTAAAGTACTAAATGTGACGCAATTCTGCACGAAATATAAGTAAGAGTTGTCTGAAAATGACTACGTTCCTCGGGCAGCCCGTCTCCGTATATAATAAATGTTGTCCTGGAAGATTAGATAGCAACTTTTATATTGTTTCAGGAAAGGCTGTTACCGCTGCGTAGTGATGCACGAGAAGCATACAAACGTGCTTCAGTATAAAGAAAGTAAGTGAATTTTTATCTTCGTTTCAATTTCAGCAGAAGGTAAATATCATAGTGATGGTAACCATAGCAACGTGTTATCATGAAGTTAGTTAAAGCTATGAGTTTTTCTATAGTGATAGTAATTTGAATATTTAAGCAACCCTCCATAGGGCAGTTCATACAGGTTTTACCTTTCTTTACTGCATTGTTATGTTAGATATTTCAAAATGAAACCCAAGTGAAAAATATGTGCTAATTATTAGTTGCTGAACTAATAAAAACAAAATAGTCGTTTGAAATGTTTTTGCCATCCAAAAGTTACTTAGTAACCTGACTCATGACGCTTCTTCTATATGCTGTTTCAATGGGAATGTCCATAGAAGCTGTACGAGATTCGCTATAAACTTTACAGTGTAAAATTTTAATGCCGCCAAGTGTATTGTGTATATTGTTGAATACTTTGTACTACTGCTTTATTATATTTCTATGTAGAAAGTCATAAACCTGATTTTGCCTCGTCTGTTGGTCCAGTGATTAGATATCTTCATAATATTGTGTGATAAGTACGTCTATTGTTCTTTGTGCGTAAAAAGGTATATTATATTTATATGCGTACCTATGTGTTATATATATAATTTATCAGCTGTCTGGTTGCCTTAGCTCAGGCTGCACCTAATTCAGGCTCGAACGGCATTCTATGAAGACGGCCCGTGTAAAAAAATGTTAAAGAAACTTATCATCCAAATGTTTTCCGCTGTACGTTTATAAAAACAGCAACAAATTTGTCGTCAAATTTTCATTGTTGATAACAAAATAACCATATGCATATGTAACAAAAATTCCGGACCGATGAAAGCGAAATAAGTTAAATACATATATTATGATTTTTACGTTCATTAAGTATATATATTATATCTCACTTTATCAAGAATTAAAAAACATTAAACTTTAATGTCATCAGAACAAGATACAGTAATTTTTATATATTGTTCTCCGCTACAGTTTTAGTAACACTGCTCCATTTGTTCCAGCCTTCTGTTACCGCCGGGATGCGCTGCCACACTTGTGTTCCCTCATCACTGGAGACGCGTTGCTCTATTCCATGTTCAGGGAGAACGCGGAACCCGTGGACTGCCCGCTCAAGGGCCCGTTCTCATTCACTTACAACAGGTATTTTATCTTTGTTTCGACATCACGATATGACATAAGACCTACATGGCGTCACCTATGAGGTATATAAAAGAAAAAATATTGGATACTAAGAGTTAAAAACCGCTCGGATCATTTCGTTCAGATCATCCCAACGACGAACTCCATAAGTTTTCTTGGACTATCTATGAATGTTGAGAAAACGTCAAATACCATTTTACTGTCTCCTCTTTCCTATGGTTTCTTATATAAATAGAGTAGCCAACGAGCAAAAGGCGGTCATGACTGACCGCTACTACCCGTAGCATCTGTAACCGACTCCAAACAGGACTGAACGAGTAGAACTGTTAGTGCCAGTACATTTCTTAGTTGTCAATAAACCAATTAGGTATTACTAGTATTAACTGGCAACTAGATTGATGTAATGGAACTCTTAGTAATATTTTGACCTAAACATCTCGTGCTTTATAAATATTTTGAGAGCGAAATCGATATTTTATTGAAACGTGATATACATGTATAATGTATCACAAGAGTTTATAAACTTAGGTTTAAAAGTATTAGTTTGGTTTGTATATTGGTTTTAGTTCGCGGGTCGAACCAATCGCCGCGCAGCACCCCGGCTAAACTAGTTTCGGCACAGATTATGAAGTTTATTCGCGAATTAGCCCTTGCCTCAATATGTTTGAGCGCTATACGTTACTGTTAAATTTAAACTCGTAACCAAGGTAATAGTTCAGCATCTGGTTGTTTTGATGATTAATTGTAATCGAGTTGCGTAACGAATGGTTTTCTCTGCGCATGCAATAAATTGATCTGTGTGTGTATGAACAGTTCGAATTATAATGTTTTTGATGCACAAGTGACTATACGGGGAATTTTGAAAATTAAATTGTTACATTTTAATGGTATGTATATGTCATTAAATTAAATTATATCTTATATAGAAAAAACGTTTGTAAACATCAAAATGAAATATTTACTTTTTAATTAATTTGCATCTCATTGTTTTTATACAATGAGAGGATTTTACGCCCATTAGCATTGTCTACCAATCAACTCTTGCTGGTTGTCTAAGTAAAGTAGGTATAAAATAATATGCAAATATAAAAATACATTGTATTTATCATGAGAAATTGTAAATATTATATACAAATATAGGAACATCCGCGCAAAATGTTAATGAGACGCATCCAATATCACTTTTCACCAAAACCGAAAATAATTACTCATATGTAGAGGTAAACATATTCGCTGTGGTTTTTGTTTTAATTTGTAAAAGCCGACGCATTACTGGCCGTTGTTATAACACTGACGCATTCCTTGTTTAATCGCTTTAAACGAGCGCCAACGATTTTCATTACAAAAGCAGATACTTACTACGTACGTGCCTTTTAAATTATTATCAAGCAGCACTTTGAAATTTCATTATTTTATCTTTGAGACACACTGTCCATAGATGTTTGATTTTTTTATTTCGGCAGGAGTAGAGCTACTTTTATTTGGAATCCATAGGCAATAAATCAATCCACCCCTAAATTCATGAAATATGAATATTACAGATTAATTCACATTTGATAAAAAACGTCATGAATTTCTCTAGGGCCTCCTCTTGACTATCTCATCATAGCCTACTTTAAAAAAATTGCCGTAAATAAATAGTAAAAATTCTACCATCAAATCCAATAAAACTTCATTTACTATTAAGATCTCATATCCTTGTTTCAAAATACGTAAACGTAACATAAAACAAACGGAACGCCATCCAACGCCGTCACGGCTGTAATCCCCGAAGAGGTAGTCACAGAAGTGTGGTACACACCCACGTTTCACCAGTTACGTTTACGTCCCATTATGGAATACATAGTGAATCTATTGCCATACACCGGGCACAAACCCAGATTCCGAGCCACTATTAGAAATTCTAATTTAGAAATATTGAATAATACCCGACTGGGGATTTGAACCCAAGACCTCTCGATTGGCAGTCTCGCTTGCAAAGATCACGACCAACGAGGCAGTCAATCTTGTTTCGAAATATATTTCGATAGATTCGATTACTCGAAATAGCTCAATTGTTTTCGAGCCTCAATTCATTTTTGGCGTTACGTTACGTTACGTGTGCCAAAGCGTGATAAGTGTGGCCAGTCCGTGTGGAGTCTCATGAATTTTAAATGTTTACACATTTCGGCCGAAGAGGGCTGAACCCTCTCTACACATATGTGTAGCAAATTGAGCTTATATTTTCTGCTTAGGAACTACGAACAAGCTATCTACTAAAAGCCTAGCGCTTTCTCCCAAATGACCTGTCACTGGCTAGTGATTTATGTTCAATAGTGCTTTACGATGTATAATCATTTTTTGTAGTTATTGGAGAATTCCCGAAGAGCCTTTATAGATAAATGTAATTATTTTCATAAATGAAATCCCTTTGGCCAGTGTTCATATAAAATAGTTTAGCGTTCATTGTAAGGAGTACCACAAGGTCGTATTATAGGCCCTGTATTATTTGGTTTGCTGAAAATACAAAAATGCATCATGTTGTTTATTTTGTACAAAAAAGAGAAAACTTTCAAAGGATCACATTTAATATACAGTTCAGAAAGGATCAAATAAATGGTGCTTGCTATCTCTATCATAGTTTCAAATGAAAGATGCAGTAGCGTTGCAGTGGAAGACGTAGAATGCTGTAAAGTCTTAGATGGTATCTCGTAAGGACCTAGATCGAAAGCAATAACGACTTATCGAGAATGTCTCAAGAATAGATAGAATCACTTGTTGCCAAATCGAGTCAAATCTCTTATATATATCTAACAAAGACAGTCCGTTAAAGGTATTACGAGTTCAAATAACTTTGGATCGAGATACAAAGGAAATATTTCGTTTAAGCTTACATACATATACTTTTAATTTTGCATGAATGCTGAATTTCATTTGTTTTAGAATGTTTGTTTGTTTTTTAATATTAGGTATATATTTATTCTTCTCCTTTTCCATATATAAAATAAAATGTATTGTATCTCAACTCGCCGGATATTTGAGCTCATAAAGTATTCATAACTATTTTCTTTTTCAATCTCTCATACACTATAATATTTACCTTTCCGTTTGGAAAGAAGTCAAACAGTTTAACAATCTCAATACCTTACCTTATCATAACGTAGTCACCAAATAAAAACTTATCAAATAAAACGTAGTTATTAATTAAACATTAATATTTAGTTTAACAAACGTTTAAATAAATAATCTGCGAACATCTTAGCAGGACCTAAAAATTAGCTTAAAGGTTAGAAGTAATAAACCTACAATAAATTTCAATACGTAATTCGTGGAAGTTGATCCACTAATGCTCATAGTTGGAGTGGCCGAGAATTACAGAATGTAGTTACAATGGCTCCTCGAGATTGCCAATTGAGTGATCTACAATATTAATGATTCCATAAACTTTATTCATAATACCTAGTTAAATTTACTTAGGACTCTTCGAGAGAAATCCTGAATAAGGCGCTGAGTGGTGTAAAAGTTTTACGATTCAAGGTTCCATAAGATGTTGAATAGAAATTCTGAGGTTTAAAATTATAAAAAAATTCGCAGCTCACAGCAGTATTTGAAAAGAAAATTCAAAGGCTTTAATTAAATAGTGTCTTCACAAGCACAACTATTTTTTAACATTATCAGTGAAACAGCTATGTATATTCTACATTCTAAATTCTCATTGCGTGTTTATCAACATTAGACGAAGTAGTTTTAAGGCAACCAATTTCCCAAGTCAGCGTATAATTGATTTTTTAAAATACAACATAAGTAACGTGTATAAAACAAAACCATTTTTAACAGTAATTTAAAATGCAATCAAAATTCGTCAGCAAGTACTTCAACATGAATGCGAAAAACAAATACAGTGTGCGACATCGCCGCGGGCAATAAAATATGGCGGACCAGGCTTTGCAATGCTGAATGTTTAACGACACACAAATATTGCGTATTCGTCTATTCGAAACACAAAATGTGTGAATAAAGTTCAAACAACATTGTTATGGGTTATTCAAATGCAACTAACCTAAATATTATCTATCACTCGTTATTTCCTTAGTTGGACGCTTAAAGAGCTCGGATGTAGACTGAAACGATAATGATGATGGCATACATAATGTTCATAAAGTAAATAAGAAACCAGAGCTTTTCATATTAACTGAAGCGAAGGTGCTTCTACATTCAACTTCGACTTGAACGACTGGTTTAGATAGAACATGTTTTATGCAATCTACCCACTTACACACTTCGAGCCAAATCACACAGTGCAAGCCCTGCTTTGAAACAGACAGTGATGATAGGTAGTGTTTGCAATCTATGACCATAAAGAGTAGCTAAAAGTATTCGGAAAATCTTCAGTTCACCGTTCTTTATACAGAATGATATAGCACATGTAATTCAGATTCATGAATACAGACAAGTAAACAACATTAAAGCTTATACAGAATGTAACCCGCGAATAGTGAACTAGGCTCCACAGCGATGAATGTTTAAACATCCAAATACAGTGGCTATGACAGTTTGTGTTACGTAATATGTATAAATATGGGTGTGTAATAATTTAATGTAACATAAAATAATGTAACCTAAATAATATTTGCAGGAAGTCTAATTTCACACAACAAAAAGTGCCATAGACAAGCGCTCTCCATGACCCCTGGAAAGATTTTAAAATATCCACCACACTACTACAGACTGAAATCAATCTTCTCTTAGATCGTTCTTAGATCGATCGATCTTAGATCGTTCTAATTATGATTGTTTTATTTGATGATTAGTGATTCTATATTTTTAAGCACCGACCCCATATGGTGGGTAGCTTTAAATAAATAATGAAATGGAGCTATATCTGCAAGTACCAGCCATGTAAGCTCATGCGCCCTGCCCTACATAACATACAAAATCCATAACTGATTGCAAATCTCTCTAGAATTTTCAAATTGTCTGACCCGAAATACCAAGCCTAAGACTAGGAGGACACCAGAAATCATCGGTCCAGGACAGGAATTACCACGTTTCAAAATATTCCAAGGCTAGGAACAAATACGGAACATGAAGTATAAATACCAATTTATGAAAATACACTCAGAGGCGGTCGGTACACCATGTTTTTTAAAAACATCCTGCATTTTGCTTCAAATTTCATCAAAAAGCGAGCCTTGACCCAGCCTTGCGAATACACTATCCTAGATACGAGCAGCAGGCACAGAATCCCAATCTAACTGTAATTAAGGACGCAGTGGACTTCGAATTGAAAAATCCACGCTTCCAACGCTCAAAGCACTCGTTTCGTTTTTAGCTGTGATCAGTAATGTGTTTTCCATCAGCATGCGTTATAAACAAGACTATGTGCATGTAAAATTTATCATAGCCAGGAAATTAAAATGCATTTTCAAAGCAAAATTGCGTATCTTTCCGATTTTTGACAAAACTCAGTGGATTGTTCTTTAGTTGTATATTCTGACTTTAAGGGATAAACATATGTTACTCCAGTTTTTATACTTGTAATTTTATTGTACACGTTTGTGTTACTAACAGAAACCTTTCACGAGTTGCTACACCTATTTATTTTATGAGACAGAATTCGACAGATACACTCGTGCTTGCGCCTTAGTTAACTTTGTGCTCACGAGTAGATAGATATACAACTGAAATTGATCTGATTTTAGATTTCGGTTGTATGTAATCGATCAACACCTTTCGATATACTACAAGCATTTAAAATTAAGCAATTTTATTTCTTTATTTTATTATTAGCTTCTTATTTCAATTTTTGAACATCTGATTATGCATGGAATGTAAATGGTAGACAGAAGAGGACGACCTTCCTTCGCAATTATTTTAATCCGAGACATCCCAAAAGAATCGATAAAACTAGGTTTCACAAACGATCATGTACGACCACTTCAATAAAAGTAGAAAAGACGATAGAAATTTGTCAACACTAACTACAACACTAACACATAGGAAATATATGTGACAATGTCTGCGTACCTATATACACATGTACCATATAATATATTATTCATAGAACCGATAAGAGAATTTGCTAAGTAATATATGCTTTTCAAACTACTAATCTGATTAAAATGTGTACGAATTGTTCAAGATTCATGTTATTCTACTTAGTTGTAAATGTATGCTTGACCCTCACCGCTCCGGGCCCTTTGACCTTGCGAACCATTTGTATCCCGAGCTTGGTTGATAATGTCATACACATCTGTTTCATAACATACTGATAATGTCTTAAGTAAATTTAAAACAAGAAAAGTTAAAATTGTAATCTTACTTATAAAATTATCCAAATAATGTTCGCAGCACAGACAAATAAATGTGCAAGTCTGTGGCTCCTTACGTCTTACATATCCTTTCCATATTCAAAAGTAATTGGAATCTGATTATATATGTACTGGCTTAACTCAGGTATGTTTTTTCGGGAAGACCCGGCTAGTTTACGTCCTAAACTGGATTGGACTATAACAAGACTAGCTTTCCTTCTAATACTGAGTATTGATGTATCATTACTCCTAAAGGACCCAGTTACGAGCATCGTCTTTCAGTTTCAATCTTAACAAACGTAAAAAAACGTAACATCACGCCTGTAATCCCCGAAGAGGTAGGCAGAGGAGTATAGTA
>DWEG01000112.1:0-13586 GCA_018245845.1 Apyrrothrix hygieia | reverse complement strand
AGCCTTCCGTTTTTATAGATATAGCCTTTAAATATACATCGTGCTGTCGAACATTTAACGTTTCGGTAGAGCAGGTACTCAGGATTCCGTAGACCGGAATTAATGAACGATTGAATGAAAGAACGAGAATAGTTTCCGTTATTGAATGTAAAGTTGTAACTCACTCTTGGCTAGTGCTGTAGACTTAATCTTAGCACTTATCATTCGGAGCGGAGGCCCGTGTACGTAAGCGGAATGAGACTAAAAGAGAATGTTGACAGAGTGTGATAAATCAATAAATTACATCTGAACAGTTTTATAGATAGATATCTTACTAACATTTCCATACATGGTAACACGTCATGATATATACATAAGTACATGAATGGATGTGTCTAAAAATTTGGGTGTGTCCTAAAATGCCACCCCGAAAGCACATTTAAAAGAAGAATACGTGTGACGACTTTTATGAATGTAGAGGCGAAAGAAGTTTGGCAAGACCGTAACAAGTGCAATTCTCTATCTATCTAAGACATTATTATTGTTAAATCACGCGAAGTCTCTTACAGGTTAGGCACAGAACAACAAGTGCAAACTATTTCTATCTTTATAAACTTGACGCATTTTTTACATACAATCCATTTATTTTATTTGTATTTGGCATAACATTTATGTTTAATAAGATGGGTTGTCCATTTCGACGATAGTAAACGTTACAAAGTGTTTCAAATGCTCGGTATGTTTTAAAGTACTTAGGTATTATATAGTTTTGTGCCTCTGCCTAGAGGAGTGTTGTACTCCCACGATTCACCAGTTATGTTATAAGTATGTCCCGTAGAATAGGGGGTGAGTCTATTGCCATAAACCGGGAATAAAACAAGTGTTGTTATGACGTAAATAATATCTGAAGACAGATTCACTCGAAACTTCAAGTGCGTTGTTCACTAAGACTCTTCTTAATAAGGTGTGATTCCTCTCATTCTAAAAGAAGAACTATGTTCAATCTTGAAACAATAGGGACGTTTATGAGATTGTACACTAAAAAGAATGAATTTTAACCGCTTTTAGGTATATACCTACTTCTTTTCGTCCTCTTAATGTACCTCTTTATTACTATACATTAGGTATGTAATAGATACTGGCTGGACGACCGAGCTTCGCTCAGATGACGTTACGGTTTAATAGTTTTGGTTTTCTAAGCATTTTAAAGGGTAACCATGGGTTCCAAACAAATACTACAAATTACGGAAACTCAAATCTGCACTAGGTTTCAGGGACTCAAATGTCTACTTTCTTTTCTTTAATCTCACAACAAAATAAGACAAAAGTATTTTAAAACAGTCGTTATTTTTTGTTCATAATTGGTAGTAAGTTGACTGCCTTGTTGGCCCTGTTGGTTGCAAGCGTGACTGTCGATCGAAAGATCCTGAGTTCAAATCTGTGGAATGATCTACCTATCTAATTCACTATGTAACAGGGGGTGAGCCTATTGCCATACACCGGACAGAAATTTTGACTCCGAGCCGTTATTGGGAATTCCAAGTTAAAAAAATCCAATAGTATCCGACCCAGTGATTGAACCCAGCCTTCTCGATCAGCAGTTGCGCTTACAACCACTCGACCAACGAGGCCGTCAATCTTCCTAATTAGATATAATTTAATTTAAGACAAAAGGAGATAGATAAATATAGATATCCACTTCTTAGAATATATGGTTATGTTAAATGGTAGGTACATACGTATTCAGGTCCATATCTGCATACAATATATTGTGTGATACAACAAATCACACGTATATTTAATGTTAGAGCTAATTGAATGATTTCTATGTAACATACGGAAAAGAATCTTTGATATGGGTAAGTGACTAGTTAGTCAGTGAGATAAGTCAGTTAGTGAGATAAGTCGGTCAGCAGTTAAGTGGTCATTATCACGAGAAACCTTGTATTATTCCACCGGTATACGCGTTGAGAACATTACATAATGGGATTAGGTTTCCTCACGACGGTTTCCTTCGACTTTCCTTTTTATACCGAGTGTTTCTGTAATCTTGGAAACTTACGTAACATCTAAGTTCAGATAGAGCAAAGTTAAATATAAATATAGTTTGAGAGTCTGACAGAGTTGAGCAGAAACTGTTGCAATCCCGTATTGCAGGAGTTTTTGCTCTAGAAGTGGTAGAAAAAATGATAAAAACAAAGAACAGTATTGATCCTTCGACCAGGATATCAATAAATATAAAATTTAATGGTGCGTATATAGCCATTGAAACGGCTAAGTAGAAGAGTAATCGAAAAAGTCTATTCAAGTTTAAAAGACAATTCTAATCTATGGGAACTATGGGATCAATTCTAATCTACTAATCTGGAATGCCTCGCATGCCAAGATATACTGTCCAAAAAAAAACTTTCGGCACGGTACGCAATGGCTCAAATACTTACTGGCGCTGTTTTGCGGCGGAAATTAATATGTATATGATGGTAGGGTACTAATCTATACATAATACCAGGGTACCTTAGATTTACCATATCGTTCTTTGTCGTACTTACCTTTGTAGCGTTGACTTGAACTGGGAGAAATGTACCTAAGATATTTTCGTGCACACTTTTCAAACTCAGTCACACTTGTATACAAACGAAGTAGGCATAACCCTTCAATGTGTGTTATAATATTTTCCAAACAAAAACGCACATAATGACTCTATATTTCACACTAACAATATATACCCGTCCCACTCTACGCTACCCGTAACACTAAATCTAAAAAGAGACGTCATTACGTTACCGATGCCTACTTACATAACTTAATGATATGCAATACGACCCTCTTTAATCGTGCATTCCGTTCTGTTATTGGGATTCTTGTACGAGTGAATGAGATAGGTATGTTTCGGTCGTAGCGATCGAATCGCATTACACATACCAACGTAACTAGACCTCTTACCTATACAACAGACTCCCCTTTCGTAATGTATCCTGTTTCAGTTGAGAGAGGAGGATTAGATCAGTTTACAACGGTGATGTTGTCAGGAATATTTTTCATGGTTTCTCGATTGACAAATGGCGCGAACATGAAATTTTATTTATAGTTGGATGTAAATGTTGTTTTAATGGCGTTGTATGTTGTCTGATTTATTAGCTTAGGATTCGTTGGGGCCAGTGAATTTGAAAAGTGTTTATTCGCTGGGTTCTTGTTTGTTATACGGTTTTTGTGTTATTTCAATATTGGATTATGTACACCCACGTGTAAACATTTATTGTAGGTACATAATGGTATGGATTTAGACGGATAAGTCCATACCGTTGAATTTGATACTACGATTACCGATGCTCGTTGACTTTTTAAAATTGGTTGTAAACTTAACCGTTGCAAGTAGTAATTAGGTCACACGTAGGCACTCATCATAGGCATATTTAGCTTGTTTGTTCAAAACATTATATATGCATGATTAACTTTTTATCAATAGACACATTACTTCGATACGTAGCTCTATTTGTTGTGGTAGGCAGATACAAACGCGGGAATCATTTCAACGTAGCTGAGAGGGTAGACGAAAAATACATTTGTGCCCATATCATGTCCTATTAGATATTGAATAGCATTGCCTAGGACCATATATCGATAGGACAGGTTTAGGTCCATTAGATCTCCGAATTAGGACAATCGTCATCAGTTTTCCTTTTATCGTTCCAGTTGGACAGGGATTTCCTAAGAGAATGAGATTTGTAGAGGCGTACTCTTTCACATATTTAAGGACCTCAATAACGTTCGAATTCACTTTGTCGAATATGCTTTAACACGTAAATTCAAGCGAGCGTTACGTCGGTATTTATTAAGAAACACACGCGACACGCGTGTGATATGTATGCATGTCGTGCAAGCGCAATAATATGCTAATGGCTCAAATTATAAAGTCAGCGGCGACATGAGTACGTGGTAACTAGATGTATGAGTGTTTTATATGAAGGAAACAAATGTACGGGTAGCAGACGTATGGCCGCTGCCCGCTATGGACACATGCAACCGATTTTGAGTCGGACTGTATGTATTACTGTCAGTCAGTATTAGCGTCAGTTAGGTATGTACTATTGGTGTCAGTCGGTCCAATAAAATGGTTATCTAAGTACTATTCGTTGGTATTCTTTGTTAATTGGACTACCAGTCTCTTTAAGTATATTTTTGTATGAGTACAGTATTGGACCATATTCGTCAGACTAGGACACACTGCCTCGTTGGTCAAGTGGTCAAGCGATTGCTGATTGTAAGATCCTGGATTCAATTCCCGAGTCTATGTTCAAGTAGTATTTAGATTAAAATTTCTATCAGTGGCTTGGAGTCCCGATTGGTGCTTTTGTATGGCAAAACACTTACCACCTATTCCGTAGTAGGACGTAAACGTAAGTGGTGAAACTTAGGAGTGTACCACACTCCTCTGCCTGTCTCTTAGGGAATTAAAGGCGGGATGTTGCATTTTTGGTAAGTTTCCAATCATACAATAATTTACAATTACAGAATTCTCACAACGCTCATGACCTCTACTTAAAATTGTATTTTAAGTAGATATGTATAAAAGTGCTGCACGTGAGGAATAAGTAAGTCAAATATATTTACAAAAATAAAACGTGCTGTGTACGGGCGGCGACGTCCGCCCCCTGCGCGCATTCACGACCGACTGACCGAACATAATACGGGCTGATTCCTCCGCATTCAACTACCCTCTTCTCCGCGCAATTTCACGGCTGTAATAAGTAAATTGGTCCTTTCACGGGATGGGGATGTAAGACAATTTGACAACTCAAACTACTGGAAACTCCGCTTGTTACCGCTTTTGTTCCATTTTTGAAAATTTGCATATAAAAAACGTAGCATCTAGCGAATCAGTGGAGCTTTATGATTCAACTGAGACACTCTAGTTAATACAGCGATAATAAACAGTAAGTAATTAAAATATATAATAAAATTAGACCGACATGGATTCAAAATTTTTAACTGTGGCAGTACTTAGTATTAAGATATGTATAATGAGACGTATTCATATGACCGTCTCGTTGGTCGTGTTGGTTGCAACTACGACTGCCGATCGAGAGGTCCTGGGTTCAAATCCCGGGCCGAGTACTATTGGATTTTTCTAAAATCAGAATTTCTAGTAGTGGCTTGGAGACTGGATTAGTGCCCGGTGTATGGCAATAGATTCATCACCTATTCCATTTTGGGACGTAAGCGTAACTGGTGAAATGTGGGAGTGTACTATACTCCTCTGCCTACCTCTTCGGGGATTACAGGCGTGACGTTACGTATTCATATTCATTATTATTAGTATACATACATAATTTTAAAAGTATAATTGATTTTAACAAAACCTTTTTTATTACATATTTATATTGAAGTGGGTAATAACTGGTTATGCGTTGCATTGGCTGAATAATGAAATAAAAAAACAGAAACATCAATGTCAACTAATTATTAAATTGTTGATTTGCAGGGGCGCTAGTAGGAATTTGCATGTTGCGACATTGTTAAAAAATCGGAAAAAATGGATCAAATTATCATAAAAATATAATATAATTGGAACCAATATTTAACTGTCAACTTACTTAAAAATAAATGACAGTATATAATTGTTTATTACCAAGGTGTAAGGGTTAAAATATGACAAGTGATGTTGCTGAGCTCACTAATAAATGACCAATGATAATGGAGAATTATTATTTTCCGAAATCTCCGCTCGCACAGATAAGCGTGTCGGTTTATATGTCACAGTTATCTCAATCGTCACTAAGTTATATTTTTTTAATACAACTAGTTATTTTGTAAGTAATACACTAAGAAGCTCTACTTTTTTGTATTGTTTCAAACCTAGCTGTTGTACAGGGTTAACAATATGTTAGGACTTAGAAATTACATATAAGGACTCAGAGGTTGGGAAATGTGTTAAGATTAGCTTTATGTTAATTGCACGACACGGCCTGAAAGCCGCCTGCTGTACTTTTATGGTATATTAAACTTCAATTGTAGATACTACGCCTATGTCATCTTCAAACAACAATAATACCAAATTGACGGCTGACCTGTGTCCAGTGTCTAGTAACCTTGAATGATCCGGGTCTCGAGGTTGCATTCGGGATAAATATGAATAATAGCGCTGATACAAATATTGTCGTTATAATAAAGCCTCAGAAAATTCAAAGCGAATTCTCAGCTTGAAATGTCAAGCACCTGTCAAAGTGATCAACGGTCAATGAGTTCTTTTTATTTAAATTTCGTAACTTGAATTTGACTGCCTCATTAGACGAGTGATTGCAAGTGTAACTGCTGATCGCGAAGTTCTTTGTTTGATTCCGGGGTTGGATACTAGTTTGAAATTCTTGGTAGTAGCTCTGAGTCTCAATATGTGCCCGATGTATGGCTACTCAGTAATGGGACATACGTATAATGTAATTGGCGAAACGAGCGAGTGTATAATACTTCACTGCCCACCTCTTCGGGATTACAGGCGTGATATTACGTAACTTTTGTAGCTACATGTGTCAGGTACACTCCAATGACATATCCATAATTAATATTTTATAATGTGCAAAATAAAGTTCTTTTTTGTGCAATAATATTAAAACCATATTTCTACTTCCGGTATATAAATACGTTTCTCCACTTATAATTAATGTTTGATATATTAAATTAAATTAAAGATTAAATGTGCCGACAAACGATTTTAAGGGAAATTTTGTATTTCTTCCCACAAAGTCGAGTTTAAGTAATATATTATTATGTAATTCGAATTACATTATCACAAACTATACAGGGAATATGTCTAAGCGTTTTAAAATTATCCAAAACAAAAACCTTAATCCATAGTCTATGATCTATTTTTAATGATGGCCGCCAGGGACGCGATTATTACAATTTCGAAATTTAAATTTTCAAAAAAGGCGGCTCTGTCCTGTGCAGGCGCCGGTCGTCTGTCGTCGCGGTTTTGAAAAAATATAGTCATTTTCGTTTCCCGTTGAAATAAATAAGGGTTAGTGGTTTTGGGGGTAATTCCTACTCTCGAGCCAGTTCGGCTGTCAATTTCGGAATGAGTGTTGTCAATCAAATCGATTTTGCCTATAGATTTTTTATCTATGTAATTGTTTGTACAGATGGTCGGAAGTTATGGTTGTCTTTATAAATAAATAATGCTTTGAGAAATTAAGGGTATATGACGCTTTACTATTTTGTGATTTTCCGTGGCTATTCTTTTTTTTCAACAACTCTGCTTTTGCAGAAAAAACCGTAAACGATTTAGTCTATGCCGTCCAATAAACAAAACCGTAAAATGTAGTACAAGCACTTCAGATCCATAAGGATAGTGATAGCACAAGGTAGGTACTCTCTGCCTACGCGTAAAAGACCTAGCGCAACGATACAATAAAAATAAGTAAGTTTTGGTATTTGGAAAACTTCATTTTGACGTCTGCCTCGTTGGGCATGTTGTGTGCAATCGCGATTGCCGATCGAGAGGTCCTGGGTTCAAATCCCCGGTCGGGTACTATTGGATTTTTCTAAAATTAGAATTTCTAGTAGTCGCTCTGAGATTGAATTCGTGCCTGGTGTATGTCAATAGACCTTCAATTCCATGGTGGGATGTAAACGTAACTGGTGAAACGTGGAAGTGTACTACGTTTCCCTACCTACCTCTTCGGTGATTACAAACGTAACGATACGTTCGTTTTCACATAGAAATCCAGGACGAAATCGCAGCAACATCCTAACAAAAGGCTTATTGTCCTATTAAAAAGTATCTACCTCATGAATAATCACAGGAAGTCTCAATGAATATTGTATAAGACTTAATTCGATTTCGGGCCGCATCATTTTCCATAATGTGGCGCCGGCACAACTCATTATGTTAATATCCGTGTCTGGCCCAAGCTTTATAGCTCGTTCTTAATTATTAACTATTCAAATCTGTTTAGGAAACAACGAAGCCTGTGAAATGAATTTGTTGATAATTATTAATCTGCATAATCAATGTCTATACCACGTGTTTCTGCTAACAGACAGACAGGCGACCCGTGGCCAACAGGGGAACGATCAAGGGGTTGGTGACGATGACGATGATGAAGAATTTATTATATGTAATTTCACGCCTATAATCCCCAAAGAGGTAGGCAGAGGAGGGTAGTACACTCCCACATTTCACCAGTTACGTTTACGTCCCAATATGGAATAGGTGGTGAGTCTATTGCCATACAACGGGCACTAATCCAGACTCCGAGCCGCTACTAGACATTCTAATTTTAGAAAAATCTAATAGTACTCGACCCGGGATTGGAACTCAGGACCTCTCGATCCACAGTCGCACATGCAACCAACACGACCAACGTGATATTATAATTACTACGTGATATTATAAAGGCAGACAATGTGATATTATAATTACTAGTCAAGTTTGTTGTATATACATATATTTATATCGCCTTGAGTGTAGATTGTAAGTAATATATATACATGTAATTATTATGATAATATGTTCAGTAATATGTTGAGGTAACGCTTAACAATTTAATACTTTTCATAAAAATTCTAATTTCTCACTCCGTCTTAAGACTGATCAACATGAATAGCAATATGACTGAACATATATTACAGAAGGTTTCAAGCCAAACAAGTGACTATAAGTGACTCGCAAAGTCATCACAATGTCGTAAATCGAACTCAGATTGGGGCCGCGACGAGTCTTCGATTGGGGCCCATTTTAATTTTATACGCGAGTAATTTGATTGGCCCCAAACTCATTGGGCTGGCTGATGGATTATTCTTTCTTTTTCCGCCGCTTGATCGTAATTTTATTCGGCGGCCCTCGTTCGAGCCGGATTTACGTCTACATTTTATAATTCAAATTTTGAAACGATACTTCAGAGACGAAATTCGTGGCTTTAATATATGTGCAACTATTTTTACGAGATTTTGAAAATGTTTTCGTACTTGTTAAAAAAAATGCGCGGTTCTATTTAAAATCCTTTTCACCGTCGTATATCAGTAAAGTTAACGCTACTGTGAAACTATCTAGAAAGCAAGATATCAAAATTTTATGATAAATATACGATTATTAATGCTTTGTAAAACGATCTTTCTAACAATTACAGAGGTGATGTATTCTTATAAAAATAAAACAAGCACTACGAGCAAGAATTTCAGTTTTAAGTATAAGACCAGATTACGCCATCCTGCTCCATCTATCAGATGTCTTGGGAACATTTAAGCCTCCACCCAAGCTTAAATATTGTTATCTAACTATAGCATCTGAGATCGACTGTTTTACGTCCCTCCGAAGCGCAGAAAACGACAACAACGTAAACGAGTGTGTACTAAAAGTAAACAATGAAGTTTATGATCTGGAACGGTTCGAAAATCGTCACGCGAATGCTTTACGACAGCAAGTAATAGGGTGTATGCCTTAAGGGCCCTTTATCAGAAGATTGAAGTGCTTTGGACCTATAAATGAATGAAATGAAGTAAGCATTTAAGAAATCCCGTTACGAAAATTAAATTCAAGTAACGTACTTTTAAATTAAAATAACTCATTAAACTGATAAATTCGAATTCGAATGTTTTTTCATGGTGACGAAAACAAGAACAAAGAAAGTTACGTTTGGAAACGTCGCTAATTTTTCATTAACATATCTCCTCTGAAGAGACATAATTCTATCTAAGTAACAAGGAGATAATAAATTCACAATGAACGCCACAAATGAAACAGGAGAGACACGAAAGCAGCACACAATGGAATTAACGAATACGCAAATGAATGGTCGGTACCTGTTCATAATAGAATTCTTAACACCATTATGAGATTAGATGAAAAGTAATCCAATTTAAAAGGAAAACCATTTATTGTTACAAATATCCATCTATTCGTCATAACGTAACACCTTTTCTTTCAGATAAAATTACCTTTTTCAGTACGAACCGACTGCGACACGTTGAACGATGAATAATATTGTAGAACAGTTCGATTCAACAGAAATTAATATTTGTTTTACTCAAGTTACTGGTGGTTGGAAACATACGGATTAGAAACGTAACATCACGCCTAATCCCTGAAGAGGTAGGCAGAGGAGTGTAGTACACTCCCACGGTTTAGTACGGATACCCCATTTAGTAGTTTCATACGGATTAGAATTTCGTGTATACATATGTACATATTTAAGCGTAAACGTTGGTTCAAATACAACAATCGTCAATAACAAGATGATGAATGACAACAGAACTGAATAAATTATTCATTGTTACTGTATCCGAGCATTAGAGTAGAAACTACATATTAAAACCTTTTACGGTCATGCTCCTTTGAACCTTATATACAATTCTCTAGGTGAAAGAGACAAATAATACCTTATAGAATATAGAATATAATCACATTGCAACGTAGCGATTTTGGGTTTAAATTTTCCTGTTAACGCTACGACAGGTACCTTATAAAAAGCACTTTTTAAAGAGATCCGGCATTTAGATAAAATGCAAATTTATTCATTGGCGAGAAAGAAGGTAGAAATAAGCCTACTGGAGATTCAATTTAATCTTAAGCCGGTAATTTACTTTTGATGTTAAATTAAAAACCCGTCTAACCTCAGCGTGAGTGCACGGTAATCCAATTTATTATTTGTGTATTGACAAATTTTATCATTATTAAGTGAGTATGTATTTTAAGAAGTTAGAACTGGTTTTAGGATAGACGGCAAAATTATACTGATTAAAAAAAAATTTACAATCCGGCATTCCCTATGTAAGGCAATTAACCATTTAAAACATAAAATGTACTTGAATATAGTATGAAGACATTAATGATTAACTTTGCATGGGAAAAATAGTCTACATATTGAAATTTTATAGGTTATAATAGTTGACATGTCTTCTCTTCATTTTGCTAAAAAAATACATAAGATCAAAAAACACAGCACGAGTACTTGAGTAGAAACACCTTAGTCCGTATTTATTATTAGTAAGTAAAACAAAACATTATTATTCATATTTACGTATTGTAACTTATTATGAACATTGGCAGAGAAAAGTATACATTCACACACATGTCAAACCAATATTTGGGACAAGTCGGACACTAATAACCATGATCAAAGTTTGACCACTGTTTGTAGGAAACACGGCATTTCGTGGGAATAACGAAGAATATGGCAAGTAGTCAATCCTCTACGTGTACTTTTATGTCGGTTGGCTAAATTTTAATTTCACAAATGTAGCATTCGATTGTAATAAACAGTACTTTCAAAAAGTTTCGGTCTTTCTGTAATCACAAAATATAACTGTCCTTAAATAACCCATGGCAAGCAACACATCAAAAGAAGAGAAAAACGAATAACAAATGTAACAACAGACAAAAGAAAATTAATATGCATAATTCATAGTCACAAATATAATTTGAAATAAGAACGCATTATTATGAACTGCCAGATACATGACTTCATATTATTATAGGGAATGGAATAATCTTGTCAATGAAGTTAGATAGTTCGACGATAAATTCATTAGTAAATTCTACTTGAAAATATTTTATAACATAATAACATTTGCAATGAGAATGATAAAATTTTATCATTCACGTCAAGAATTTACTTAACAGAGCGAAAATAAAGAAATAACTTGGGAATGCTATCATCAAACGTTCATAAAAATGGTAATGTATTCAGTGAAGCAAGATGGCGAGGTAAATGTAAGGTTTTTGAAACCCTGAAGTGGTAGGCAGAGTAGTGTAATACAATCCCACGTTTCACAAGTTACTTTTACGTCCCATTATGGAATAGGTGGTGACTCTATTGCCGTACACCGCGCACAGATCCAAACTCCGAGCCACTACAAGAAATTTCTGCTAGAAAATCTAAGTTAGGAAATTCCAACAGTACCCGACCCGAGATTTGAACTTGCAACCAGTATGACCAACGAGGCAGTCAAATTAATATAAAAACTAGAACAGGCCGAAAAAAATTTATTGAAAAGATTTCGAACGTGAATTTGTACTAGACGGTCATTCAAAGTTACTTCCTCATACATTATATACCCATAATATAGTATAGAAATATGAACAATATATTTCGAAATTGTGTTGGTACTGAATGTTTGTAGTCTCCTAGCGGTAAAAATTGTGGGCTCTAGAATGTGGGCAAGTCTATAAAAAAGGTGTTTTTACTTACCCTTTCTTAGTACAGCCGCATTAGCAATTTATCTCAGTATAACATGACTCCTGTTCGAAATCACTTTCAAATATCTACGCCGACGGACACTAGACATAAAAAATACAAACATTTAGTACGAAGGCATAAAAAAAATTGTTCCAACAATACGGCTACATTCACAGACTTCAGCGAATATTCTCGTTGTCTCGATCTATCTAGTCAAATAGTTTATCACGTGGCACTGTAATCGGGAGAGACAACAGCCCATCGGACCGTTGTCTGTAAATTGGCGCGCGTCAAAGGGTTCTGTCGCAATAAAGTTAGCTAGCTTTGCTATACCCTGCCGTTCCGTACGTATATCGTTCGAACGGTTAAAGCACAAATTAATTTCGTTTGATCGGTAATGTTTGTTATTAGGATGAAACATGATAGTTTGTAGTGATAGCGCGATTCAAATCTTCGTCGAATAATGTAGCCTCACTTAAAGAAAATATTTTCGCAAGTCGTAGGTACTCACAACTTTCAATTTATTGACGCAAGATAAGTTCAAGGTGAACAGAGCGCAGATACAATCACAAGGTGAATAAAAAATTTAAATTCTAAAATGTTTTTCTCAATTCCATATAAATGAAACGATTAGATCAACAAACATTAAAATATTATTTGAAATTTTATTATTACGATAGTTCAAAAAGTCTGGTTAGAGAATAACTTGAAAATTAAATTAAAATACGCCTTCAAAGTATTTAACACGGAGCACTGATGCGAAAGAAGGTTCAAGTTTTGAAGGATAGGCGTAATTAAAAGCAACAAAACCAAAGGTGATTTATCTACGGCAGACGCAAATAAAGAAAAAGTGAGATAATTTTTAGTTGTCACGATTTGTAGTACCTAATAACTATAAAGAAAAAAATTCTCGTGAAAATATTACGATCGCCAATGGAAGACAATTTTATAACTTCATATATTTACTAAAATCATGTAAATATATTTTATTCAATTTCGAGTTTATCACAGAATTAATGTCAGCTGTATTCGCCTCTACTAGTTACTATTTCAGTTTCTCAATTTCAGTCACGTTTGTCGTATTGTAGTTTGTTGTGTTCTATATTATATTGCATTTTTGTAAATTTTAAATTACTTTGTGAACATTTCTAAATAATATTTTAATTTACAAAGTTGGGTGTTTAAAAAAACTGAGTAGATTAAAACTATTCATATAATTATTGAGAACATTATCTGCTTTATAATTTACCGAAATAAAAAAAGGCTAAAAAAAAGAATGCACCTTAAATGTTACGAGTATATTTTTAGAATGTGTAGAATAGAATTGACTGGGCCAGTCAGGCCAGTCCAGTTGGCACAGTGGTTAGCGAACCTGACTGCTGCGCCGGGGGTCGTGGGTTCGATTCCCACGCAGAATAAATATTTGTGTGATGA
>DWEG01000111.1:0-13594 GCA_018245845.1 Apyrrothrix hygieia | reverse complement strand
CAAAGTAAAGATTAAAGCGTTCAAAAAAGCAAGAACACCCTGTGACTTACCAGGAGGTGTCTACGCTGCTCAATCGATACTTTGGCTGAGGACTGTAATAAGGCGCGCGGCCGGCCGCGGTTCATCACGCCTTCATACCACGCGTGGGCGAGGCGCCCTCCGCAACAGACTGCAATAACAACGCATATCAATAATTGGGATGGTATGGTGTCGCTACGTGAAGGATGAATGCGTGAGGTGCCGGCGGCCGGCCGTGATAGCGCAAGACCGTACCTTGTTATGGGAGCGGGAAACGCTTGAACCTCGCACAGGAGCGCGAGGTTCTCGCTGTCCCGGCCTACTTGACGGTTCAAACCGTCCCCGGTTACCTTCGGCCCGGTCCTACCCGTTGGTTCTGGAATATAAACCGACCGTGACCGATTGTTACGCCTAACACTCACCGAAATACGGGGACTGGGAAAGCGGAAACCTGACATGTCAAGTATGCAACTTCATTTTGGGGTACGAAGATTACTTCCCAACCTTCGAAGTGTTTAGTGGTATCTTTTCTAGGAGCGATTTTATTAGTTGGTTCTGTAAATCCAGAGAAGAACATAAAACACGAGAAGAACCACATAGTACTTTCAGATAAAGACTATTTCTATTAATTTATAGGATTAAATGATAAAGTATCAGTATAAAACTAAGAAAATGAGTTTAGGGTCGTAATTTTCCAGTAAATGATATAAAAACTCACCTGAAAATAGGTGGGGGGAAGCCGGCTACTTCACAAGTGAGAAAAACGGATTCAAAGACTGACGCTAAAAAAATTTCACCGCCCTCGAATTTTCGGGTTTTGTCGCTTCGCGGAGCTATTTTATTTGTGGGTTCTGCAATACGGTAAGAATACAATCAACGCACCTGGATACTGGCACAGGGAATCCTTGCGCCGGGCATACTAGCGCTAACGAGGTATTACAAGAGTAATGTACAGCAGCTTTTGGAGTTGAAGTAATACTTGGTACAGCACTTGCAATTGGTTCTGAAGAAAAAATAACCGAATTGCAGTTTCTGCTATTGGTATTCTGAATTAGTGCATTAACAAATTACTGTAGTTACTGAATTGAAACAAATGCAAGCTACGGAAAACAGAAATCAATCAAAGATACATAATGCTGATTTTAATGTAAATTCTTAAGTCTAAAACTTGCCTGAATATAGGTACAGGAAAAGCTTGAGCTTGACACAAAAGTCCAAAGCTTTGATTGACATTGCGGAGAAAAGTGCTACTAAGAGCATCCGTAGAAAAAGTGGGAGCTTTGTATCCAATGGGTTCTGCAGTTTAAAATATGTAATATATAATTATTCAAGGTGGTATATTGTTTTATATAACATTAGACTTGCCTGAAAACTGGGGCGGGGAAACTTTGAGCTTGACAAAGTAGAGTAAAACTTTGCCCAATGCGTTTTCTAAATATGCTTCCCATTGATTCAGATGAAAAAGTCGGAGATTTAGCACCAACAGGCTCTATAAAATTAAACTAACGATGATACAAGAAAACACAATTCACATTGCTAGACTTGCCTGAAGATTGGTACGGGGAAAGCTTGGGCTTGACATAGTAGTGCAAAACTTTGACTTTGATGTCTCTTTATAGAAGAAAGTGCTGATTCAGTTGAAAAAGTAGGAGCCTTAGATCCGACGGGCTCTGTTGAAGATAATACAAGGCCGATATCAATAAACAAATATACATGTCCACTACAGAAAAAAGATATTTGTAGGAATTACAAAAATTATTCAATGCATATTCAGAAATTAGCCTAATCTCATTTTTTCGGTAACACGATCCAATACAAATATACTGATACTTTATGTTTAAAGCTATAAAGAGATTCGCCATAAATAACTTGCCTGAATATTGGTAAGGGAAAAGCCTGCGCTTGACACAGCATTGAAAAATTTTGGTCCTTATGCCTCGTTACAGCCGATGACGTTAAGTCGGTTGGGAAGGTCGGTGGCTTGGAACCCACAGGTTCTGTTCAACGAAATAAATCAAGTGTCAATTTACTCTATTGTTCACTGACTTACCTAAAAATTGGCAACGGTGATGCTTGAGCTTGGCAAAGTAAAGCAAAGTTTTGTCCCATTTCCCTAACAAAAATACTGCCTTTCGAGTCCGTGGAAAAAGTAGGGGCTTTTGCTCCGACAGGCTCTAAAATTAAAAGGAATTAACTGTCAAGGTCGAAACCCACCTGAACATCGGTTGAGGGTACCCTTGTGCCTGACAAAGCATAGAACCGCCAGAGGTCTCTTGGATATTATAATTGTAAGACGATGCGGAAGTTGGAAATGAAGGCGCTCTGGCAGTTACCGGTTCTGGATTGAAAAAAAAAAAAGGATGGGCATAAGAAACACTCACTTGAACATGGGCGATGGGTGAGCTTGGGCCTGGCACAAGAGAACAATAGCTTGCCCCGCAACTTTGGTAAGCGTTGTACTTTTGAATTCCAAAGAAAACGACGGAGCTTTCGATCCTATTGGTTCTGTCAGAATTTGTTCATTAAAATTAAATTACATGTAACTACATATATGACTTCGCTTACCTGAACAACGGGATAGGAAATGCTTGAGCTTGACATAAAAGAGAAAAGTCTTGGCCAGTTTTACGAACTATTCCCGAAAATTGGACATCACTAGAGAACGTAGGGGATTTAAAGCCAACTGGTTCTATAATTAAAACAAGAAGTTATTTTATTCACCTGAATGAAGGTACAGGGAAACCTTGAGCTGGACAGAGTATATTGAAGCTTTGACCGACAGTCCTTACGTACCAAGAAAACTTATTATCAGTCGAAAATGTAGGCGATTTTGATCCGATGGGTTCTAAAATTGAATATACGAAAATAAAAGATTTGTAACAACTGAGTAGATACCTGTATACTGGAATAGGGTATCCCTGCGCACGACAGAGTAAAGCTAAATTATTTCTTATAGGTCTGCTAATGAACCACGCTAATTTATCGTCAGTTGAAAATACAGGCGGCTTGGAACCAATGGGCTCTGAAAATTTAATTTACATAGGCTGTACTAAATTGATATAAATTTCTCACCTAAATACGGGAACGGGAAACCCTTGTGCCGGACATAAAAGTGCAAAATCTTGAGCAGAAGGAATTTCAAACCAGGCTAGTTTTGAACCGCTCGAGAATGAAGGACTTTTGGAGCCGATCGGTTCTAAAACACGTAACATCGTTAAGAAATATGAAAGCTGGGATCGGCTTACCCTATCTGTAATGGGCCGTGAGCAATACTACATACTTGCCGTTTTTTCTTCAGGGATTCTTTGGATTAAAATAATCAATTTGAAGACTCACCTAAACACAGGAACGGGATATGCTTGTGCCAGACAAAGTAACGTTATACTGGAGTCCATCGCAAATTCGACGAATTCAATTGTTTTTGTTGGTACTTTCGGAGGAGCGCTATTAATGGGCTCTAAAAATATAATTGACTTAATGGTAATTACCTGGACAATGGCACTGGAAATGCTTGTGCTGGACATAACAACGTCACACTTGCATATACTAATGTACTGAAGCCTCTTACACTGTCCAAGGTAGGAAACTTCGGAGGCACTCTTCCTACAGGCTCTAAACATAAATTTGTTTCGTATATTTGTATTTAAACCATGTATGGTTAAAATTACCTGAATATTGGAACGGGGAAAGCTTGAGCCATACAAAGCAAAGTAACGGTGTTATTTTCCGAAATTTCAGTGATATCGATCATTTTTGAAGCTACTTTTGGCGCTGCGCTGCCCATAGGTTCTATGGAGAAAAGTTAATTACAATGTGTGATAATTGTATGTATACCTGTAAACGGGAACGGGAAAAGCTTGAGCAGGACATAGCATCGTTATGCTGTCACCTCCCATAGCGTCAAACGCTCGACTTTTATCAGTAGTTGTAAATTTAGGAGATACACGACCAACGGGTTCTAAGAATAAATTAATATTGTTCATGTCACTACTTTATTTCAAATTTCAGGAAAATACGGTTTACCTGAATAATGGGACTGGAAACGCCTGTGCCGGGCATAATATCGTCAAACTGCTATTAAGCATAGCACTGAAACTCCTTGAGCTATCCATCGAAGGGAATTTAGGCGAGACTCGTCCTACCGGCTCTAAGAAAATAACAGTAACATACTTATAAATGAATATACCTGAACAATGGAGTCGGAAAGGCTTGTGCTGGACATAGCATCGTTACGCACGTGTTCGAGGAAAAGGTAAAACTGCGCCCAGTTTCCATCGATGGAAATTTCGGTGATACTTTGCCCATCGGTTCTGTTCACGAAAAAACAGTGAACAAACTTATAAATGCAACAATTTTTTTAATCACAATTTTTAACTCTACTTCATAATGCTTAATATTAAACTCTTACCTAAACATTGGGGCTGGAAATGCTTGAGCGGGACATAAGAGCGCAAAATTTTGATTGCTATCAAAATCGAAAAGTCGGCTTTTTTCTAATGTTGGAAATTTTGGAGACACTTTTCCCATAGGTTCTGAAGCAAATGGATCTATATTCTTATTGGAAAATCTCAGATTTGCTCACAGAGTATAAATATCGAGCTATAGATAATAAAGTGGCTGAAGCTCAAAAATAAAGTGAAGTACCTGAAAATTGGAACTGGGAACGCTTGCGCAGGGCATTGTAATGCAAATGACTGACTTCTCTTGATTCCGATCATGGTACCCATCACAACGGATGCAAATTTTGGAGGTACCCGCCCCACTGGCTCTATAGGTTTTATAAAAAATAAAAGGGATCAGTTTACATTTACCTGAACAATGGAACTGGGAATGCTTGAGCGGGGCACTGCAATGCGTAAGAATAGTTTTTCTTAACCTCGAACATCGTGCCGGTTAATATGGTTGCAAACTTGGGCGGTACGCGGCCGACAGGTTCTAAAAGTACGTTTAAATATAAAACGCAACTCGGTAATTACGACATTACCTGAACACGGGGACGGGAAATGCCTGCGCTGGGCACAACAATGTAAACGCTGAATCCGTTCTGGCAACGAACATCATGCCCACTTGTGTCGTCGAGAACTTAGGTGGGACTCGCCCTATCGGCTCTGAGGAAGTACGTAAAATGACTTTAGAGAGTTGCCTTACCGGTACATTGGGGCGGGAAAGGCCTGTGCAGTGCACAGAACAGCGAGGCTCGCGGATTCTTTAAACTGGAAGCCGCTTGTGGTCTGCGCGCTAGGAAACTTGGGAGGCACACGGCCCACAGGCTCTGCGCATGTTGGGAGAAGGCGGGTTGACGAGGATTGGAATACGCATACCGAGATATGAGAACAGACCAGTTTACAAATTCATACAGCACATATCAAGTCGCCTATAAAAATATTAACAGGACAAATATGATGAATTACGCGGATCAAAGCTCTGCAGGGTACCCTATCCCAACATTCAGGCAAGGTACAAGTGAAAATTTACAAATATAAATACATGAGTTGATTAATTGTAAATTTATACTTGTAAACTTTCTATCTATAATCAATACACTTAATTATAATCTCTCAATAAGTCATTTGTATTAAGAAGAATATTTAATTAATGTTTTGTCATTTAAAATATATTGAGAGGTTAAAATTAAAGTAGTTAACATGTTGCATATTTTAAAATTAAATAAGCAAAAATTAGCAGAATATTATCAATAACGGTATGTCACAGCAACAATGTTATTTACTTATAAGAATATGGAATTATGGAAATATTCTACTGATTTTATGCATAAATAAGTATTACGTATGGTTATATATTTTAGATTCAAAATATATTGGCTGTGAAAATTTCAATATAAATAAATACTTAAAACTTGTGACGAATCATTAAAGTAATTTTACTTTAAATGCCATTATGTATAAATGTATTGATATTTTGTGGTATTGTAATTTTCACAAAATTTACCGAAAGTAGCGCCATAAATTCACTGTATGTTGGTATTCCATCAGCGAAATCTTGCATTTTTACAACAATCATAGTAAACATAAGTAATGAACTGAGAAAAGCATGTTTTAAATTATGAATTTATCGCGCAACATGTTATAAATAACAAAAGTTGACTCACCCGTGATAACCAGACGTCCTTTGGTAGCCGACAAACGAGTTTCTCCAGTGAGCCTGTGCTTCGTTCTACATTGATAAGATTTGTAACCGTCTTCTGGTCCCACATCTCTAATATGTAACTCTCCGGATGGAAGCACTAAGTATTTTCCCTCTGAAGAAGAAAAAACGAACGTTTTGAATATGTCCTTTCAAGTAAATAATAAAATTGTTCAACTTCGCAACTTACGGTTGCGTTACTTATAGATTTCATTCATTTCATTTGCATGCATTAGCCTAAGGTAGGAGGAATGAGGATTAAGGTAGGCCGTGAGGCCCATGGAGTCAAAGGAACCCAGTTTCATAGGATCAGGACCCTAAACAAGTACATTACTCAGAAACAAACCCTGTCGATATCGGTACTATTTACGAAGATGTAAATCTATATGGCATCGCCAAAGCCTACCGTCTAATGTTTGATCGGAATCGAGATTTATCTCAATTTCCTCCTCGCCTTCGCTGATGATCCAAGAGACGACACCGACGTATTCCGCAACAAAACTTGGAATGTGACATTTCACAATAGCCGCATTGCCTCGTAAAACGTATTCTTCTAATAGATTAACAGCATATGCTTGAGAAACCACTGCAACAACAGGACCGAAAGTCAGCGCATTAACGCTTAAAAATGAGACCATTTCTTTCCAAGTGAAAAAAAAAAACAAATCCTAACAGCATAATGATCGGAAGGCCTAGGATACGAAGGGACATAACGGACGATATCAAGGATCATCTGAAGGATTACTCATGTACCTAGTTGCAAAGTGTCATTCATTTTTATTTCCTGTTCGTTTTCGTCTTCAGATATTATCCAAGATGTGACTGAGACGTATTCTGCGACGAAACTGGGAATTTGGCATTTCAATACAGCGGCATTTCCACGCAAGACGTATTCTTCCCAAAATTTCACATCATATACTTGTGATACAACTGAAAATATCTATATTGTTGAGAGGGTATTTTGGACTAGACTGTGTCACAAACGAGGTTTTGCAATTTGTATAAAATATAATAATGTACTCAGAGACAAAAAAGCACACTAATAAGGACGCGGACGGAAATAAGGAAAGGTGAAATTCCTAGATTGTGTTACCTAAACCAAAATCAGAATCTATATTGATATCCAATTCATCTTTATCTCCCTCAGAAATTATCCAAGACGTAATTGTCACATACTCAGATACAAAACTTGGAATGTGGCATTTCAATATGGCTGCATTGCCACGTAGAACATTTTCCTCCCAAAGGTTAACAGTGTATGCCTGAGATACAACTGAAATAAAATTCCAAGCATCTGGGATTTATTCATTAGTCGAATTCATATAATACGACAACACGTATTACAAACTTTTACCCACTCTAAAAGGAGAAGGAATGGAAGTTAAACACTACATTTTGTAGAAATACCTAAATTCGTATAATCTGTTACATCGATTTCGTTTTCCTCAATGTCCCCTTCAGAAATTATCCATGACGATACTGTTACGTATTCAGTGACAAAACTCGGTATATGGCATTTAAAAATGGCAGAATTGCCACGTAAAACATTCTCTTCCATTAGATTTACGGTGTAGCCTTGAGATACGACTGAAAAATTTATATTTTGCTAAATGAGTAGTCTTCATTGGGAGTCAAGGAAAAGGGTCATAAATAAGAAGATTCCTATAAAAATACCCAAATCATTGGAATCCGCTTTAATTTCCAATTCATCAATGTCACCCTCGGAAATAGTCCAAGATGAAACGCTGACGTATTCAGTGACGTATGAAGATATATGACACTTAAGAATAGCGGCATTGCCACGTAAAACGCTCTCTTCCATAAGGTTAACAGTGTACGCTTGAGATACAACTGCAAATAGAGTTGTATAAAAATCACAAAATATTTAAGCAGAACAAAGGATATTGCTGGGTCAGATGGGGAACGCAAGGTTATACGTCGTGATTGTTAGTATACCCTCGTTATTCGTGATATCGTTTGATTTGATCTCGTTTTCCTCATCTCCTTCAGAAATTATCCAGGAAGCGACAGATACATACTCTGTCACGAAACTTGGTATGAGACACTTAAAGATTGCAGCGTTTCCACGGAGCACATTTTCTTCTACTAAGTTGACTGTATAAGCTTGACTCACAACTGAAATATTGAAATTTTTTTTTGACTAGCGAGGTTTAATTTCGACTCCATTAGGCTATTCTTCAGCAAATACAATACAAAGAGTATTCGTACATTACATAAATAATAGGAAGGGATTATTCTCGGGAAATAATTACTAAGTTTTTTTCATATCAATACCATAATTTTCATTTGTTAGAAATTCTCCGTCTTCGGAATCATGCCAAGATGCAACATGAACATGGTCGGAAACGAACGATGGGATATGGCATTTGAATACTGCTGCGTTACCCCGTATAACGTAAATATCATAGACTTGCGACTCGTAAAACTGGCTAACAGCTGAAAAGTTTTAATTCAGAAGTCGAACAGAAGGATATATTAATATAAGTTCTCGAGTATTTTTTATGGAGAGCGGATAGGAACAATTGGGGTCGCGCGGGCACTCTCGATTACCGTAATTGCCTTCGGAGCCATTCAACGAAAATGCAGAGAGGGACTCTTCGTCCGTTACCCATTCCAAAACCTGGACGTAGTCCGCGACGAACGATGGGATTGAACACTTTACAATAACTGAATTGCCCCGCAATACGTCTTCATCAATTACTCGGGGTTCATAGTTTTGATGCACCACTGTGAATTTTATTACTTTTAACAAGTAATCGTAACTTGGAAAGGTTTTGAGGATTGGAGTTACATTACATTATACAGTATTAGGCTACTTATGAATACCCGAGTCAAAGTTTGGATCGTTGTCAGCAGTGACGGTATCATTATCCATAATCCATGCCGTGACGTGCACAAAGTCTGCTACAAAGGAAGGCACGATGCATTTGACAATCGCTGTGTTGCCGCGCAAAACGAATTCGTCGTTGACTCTAGCCTCGTATGCCTGAAGGACAGCTGTGACAACAATTGGAGATTATGGATTGAGGAAAGGAAGTTCAATCTTTGTGAGGAGTTACCCTCATTATTTCCTGGATAATAAGTGCCTCCATCACTGTCTGTCCACATTTCAACCAATACAAAATCTGAGACAAAACTTGGTACTTCGCATTTCATAATCGCTGCATTCCCGCGAATTACATACTCATTGTCTGCTTCAGCTTCGTAAGACTGCGATACCACTAGTTCAGAAATAAAACGTAAGAAATAATATTAATACAATGAAACAAGTGCTAAGGAAATGTTTGGAAATGGGAATAACATTTATATTGGGAACATGTACCCTCAGATGCATTTGTATTATTTAAAGTCAGTATTTCCCCATCTTCCATAATCCACGAGTCCACGGTCACGAAATCGCTAACAAATGATGGAATCTTGCAACGAATTATAGCAGCGTTCCCTCTAATCACGTACTCATTTTCGGCTTCGGTCACGTAATACTGGGATACAACTAAAGAATATCAATTAGACATGTATTTGGAATGGATGGGTGTAGGCGGTGGACAAACGATGAGTGCGGAAGTCGCTATAACGTTTTTGTTCGTCGTTACCAAGATCGTCGGAATGAGTAATTTCAGTTCCTTCTTCGTCTATCCACGCTTCTACTTTGACAAAATCGGCGACAAACGAAGGGATAGAACATTTTAACACTGCTGCATTACCGCGTATAACGTACTCAGTCAGAATTTCAGCTTCATAAAACTGATTAACAACTGAAAAATTACGTATAGAGTTTAAATATTGTGATAAGGAATATGTGGCTATTAGGAATAGGGATTTACTGGGTTTAAAGCGAACGATATCCTACCGATATCATCGGTAAGTAAATATTCGCCATTATCCGAATCAACCCAAGCTTCCACTTTTACAAAATCAGTGACAAATGAGGGGATGTTACATTTGAGTACGGCAGTGTTCCCGCGAATGACATATTCTGATACTACTTCAGCTTCGTAGTATTGCGTCACAACTGAAACCGCACAAATAATCAAGTGATATACTCGTACATAGGGATACATCATATGGGAGTGGATTTTCGGCAGTGGTTATATTCAACGTATATGTTCAGTGTACCCTCTTCCTCCTTCGTTTCATCAATAGTGAACGAATTGCCAGATTCGTCTTGCCACGACACGACATTCACAAAATCCGCCACGAATGATGGAATGGAACATTTGAGTATAGCGGAGTTGCCGCGTATAACATATTCGTTGTTAACTTCCGATTCGTATTGCTGTTGCACCACTGCGAAATGTTGAAGGAGCAGGATTACAGGAATAGTAACGCGTTAAAGCTGAATTAACCGTAATTTTCGCCTGGATAGAAATCTTCGTTCTCATCAGTGTGCCAAGACAGAACTTCGATGAAATCGGCGACGAAGGACGGCACTTGACATTTCAGAATAATACTGTTTCCCATAATAGCGTACTCCTTGTTCACATCGGTGTCGTAATGTTGGGCAACCACTGGTGCATTAATGAAGCGATGATTATATTATTTTCGGCGATCATTTGCGATTGTGTTATAATGTAACAAGTTCTTGCAATTTTTGTAATATATATCTTGCTCATATTTAAAAGGCAGTCAAGATACTTCTACCTAAATTAAAACTTAGTAATCTTAGTTGTAAGTGAAGCTCTATAAAAGATACATATATTTAGATAAGCTAATTTTTTTCCATGACAAATATTTTCTAACTTGTTATAACATCCTAACTAATGTTCGATGAACATATGTAATCACAAAGTTATTAAAAGTTAACTTTGATCATAAATTCAATCCTGAAATAACACAGTAAATAGATATATTTATAAGATATCAATATTTAGAAGAACAATATAATTTACGGTCATTTTTTGTTCAAATCTTAATTTAAAATGTGGGCAGAAATTGTTCTATTTAATTTTTTAGAAACAATTACACATTTAGTGAATGATAAATTTTGACATGATTATGTCGAGGCATATTAAACAAAAGTTGACCGCAGATTTATTATTTCCTATGAAAGAAATAAAGCTTGGCTATTGAAAATTATCTGTTTCAAAATATTTATTTTTAAAGTAATGCAAAGTGATTTACCTGAGTAATTATTATGTTCCTTTATGCCAAGATTTACTTCTCCTTGTGTATACAAAGGTAAGTAATGCAAAGCGATTAAACAAAGATATTATAAATTATTTATAATAATTACCAACAGCAGTCATAAGGGCAAATATTGTATTGTCCAGAAGTGTATCAATAAATTGTCATATCATCGTCATTCTTCCTATTGTTCCACTGTTGGTATTAATCGTTAAAGCCATAGTGTGCCACGCTGGTCAAGTGCGGATTCTCAGATATGACATGTCATATAAAACATTCTGTTCAATACATACAATTAATGTTATGCTACACAAACTCTTCAGCCCTCCCCTCTTACAATCTTTTGATGACTTGATTAACAAACAAACTGTCAGACGTAGTAATTATCAAGTTACGCCTCGAATTCCGAAGAATTGGCCGAGTGCTCAAAAAGTAGTAAATATCTACTAATCAGACAATATTACAAATGTATATTGGTATATTTTTTCACTTTCTTTAACTGTAAACAATATTACAACTTTAATAAACATTTATTAAATGTTTTCGCGGCAAGCCGAGAACAGGGCGCAATGGCGCTCTTTGGGGGAGGCCTATGTCCAGCAGTAGACTAAAATAGGCTGATGATGATGATGATAATCGCGGATCGGAAAGGCACAATTAAATGCTTCGGCCGCTGACGGGAAGCAGTGTAGGCTGCGCACTGTGGTACCAAACCAGCATGGCCAGCGTGGAGATTATAGGTAAAAACAATTTTATTGAGTTCTATATCCAGCAGTGGACCAAGACAGGTTCATGATGACGATGATTAGTTTTAATACTTTGAGTCACGATATAATAAACTAATTAAGATACTTTGGTTACTGTTACGTTTATAAATGCATTTATATAATTTACAAACCCACGTGTACAAGTAGAAATATTAGATAACAGTGTAAATCCTATACAATCCTACGCGACATTTTTACGAAGTAATTCTGTCTGTCGTTACTAGTAATTGTGCCAGTTAATTATCTGTTTTATCACGTTTACTGGATGAAAACTACTGGCGATGCTGCCGTGTTTTATGTACTAAACTTATGCAAAATATTATCCCTATTAGGAATTCATGTAAGCAATTAATTTAGAAAACTTCACTGTTTTTGTAAAAATGAATTATGTAATGTAAAAAAAATATTTAAAAGCTGAAATATATTTAATGCTCCTGGCATATTTATTTCTGAATTTAGCACTATCATCACGCCAGGTCCTTTACGCGGTGGCAGAGAGCAACAATTTATTAGAAAATATTTTTGATGTATTTATAACAGTTTAAAAAAAAAAAACCTTTAATATATCATATACAAGTTCTATAAGGAATCAGTTCTCGGCTTTCACATCAATAAGCTGTTTAAAAGGCCGAACGTATTGTACACCCACGTCAATGAAGTTGATTATTTGATTAAGTTTATTGAGATAATTATAGGGCAGCGCCCTTTTGTTGACCGGGCGTTACACGAGACCTCTGCCTACCCAATATTAAATGTATGACTATAACAGATGTCTTCACGATGGTTAAGGAGAGCTATTATGGTGCTATTATGCGAGAGTTATGTTTTTATCGCGTGCTCTTGCGTTTAATTGTTCTCGTTAGAACGTTCTAAGCATTCGTCAAGGCCTTGTTGATCTAATAGATTACTTTTGCAAGTTATTATTGGTACGAAATATACTATAGTTGTTGTTCAAACATGTGTCTATATTTTTAATAGCAGGCTGGTCCATTTCAATATTAGCTGAGACCTGGATTTATACATAGACTAAAGATTGCTGAAAGTATAACTCCCATGCTGAACATATTTAAATAGGTTTACTTTTTACATTAATATTTATATTGTGTATGTATAAATATATATGACATCTATATATAACATATATTTATTCGTATTACATATAATAGCTTAAGATTTATTACATTGCTTGTTTTTTTCTTTTTTTGTTTAACTTAAAGAATTAAGTACCTACCCCAACTTTTCATTATCACCTGGGTTGACTGGTAGAATGCCAATGGGCATTAAGTCCGCCCTTTGTAAATAACAATAAAGGATAAATATTATGGTTGGTTGAATGGTGGCGAGCGCTACTGCCGATCGAGAGGGAATGGGTTCAAAGCTGGATATTATTGAATTTTTCAAACTAAAATTTCAAGTTAAAATTTCTAGTAGTTGCTCAGAGTCTAGATTTGTCCCCGGTATGGCAATGGAATCACCACCTATTCCAGAATAGGACGTAAACGTAACTGGTGAAACATGGG
>DWEG01000110.1:0-13605 GCA_018245845.1 Apyrrothrix hygieia | reverse complement strand
CGTAAACGTAACTGGTGAAACGTGGGAGTGTACTACATTGCTCTGCCTACCTCTTCGGGGAGTACAGGCGTGATGTTACGTTTATGTTTACGTATAAATGAAATAAAATGTATCATTGGACATCTTTCAAAATGGCGTTCGTAGATCTAAAAGACATTTATTAATATAGATTATGGACCAAAACAATATAATGCGTCAATTAAGATGTTGGGACACGTGAATTCAAGGCAATCTATATAGTACAATCTCAATATACACACAGATATGACCCCTATTGACGTAGGTTTAAGGAATATATTCCATTATCATAGGGCTTAGCCTTCTAATCTATTGTAAGATATAATCTTGAGCTTTATATCATAGCTTGAGCGATTCGCGGCGATTAATTAAACCTATTAATTACTACACCTTCAGTGGAAAATGCATAATAGTCATTGGAATTATATCAGATATCAGCCAATAAAATAATAATTTTATTACACAGCATTTTATGTTCCGTATCCTTTAAAATTTCCTTTGCTTGTAATTTTTGCGTTTATTTTAATAACGTACAAAATATTTTTATAACATTGTTATTAAGTATTTATTTATTTTCGAAGAAAGGTTAGCGTTGTGTTGCTATTGAACAATTACGATTTAAAATTGGCTGTAGTTGACATGTGTCATTTTTCACTGAAGGATAAAAAAATATATTAATAAACGATAACATTTATATATTTATCAAATGCAATGATAATTACCTAACAATGAAGTATTAGAAATAGGTGTTTTAATAATAGTTTAATATTTCTTTAAACATTTTATCACTTTCAATTGATGCTTTAAAATTTAAAATAATAATTACGTGAAAATAGATCCTTAAATTAAATAGAAATATAATTAGAGTTACTTCCATTGATTATCGACGAAACATTCGATAGCTTAAAGCTTATAGAATATAATTAGGTGTAGGTTATTATTAATATTACATACTATTAATTTGTAGTTTTTACCTGTCGATGGTATACGGAAACGTCTTGCCGAAATATTATTTTGTTTTATAACGCTAAGATTGTTTATGAAACATTTTATTCCAGTGTGAACAAGACTTTTGTTACCTTCGTTAAGTATTAACGGTGCCTTTCATCAATTAATAATAATACATAAAATCATAATTAATTAAATAAATTATTCGATGGAATTTTTGATTTTATCATTCCGTATCAACTCCGCTATGGATAGCTATACTATTATAAATAAAAGCAACTACAAATATTTACGAAACAATACCAAATATAAACTTATTCTAGAAATTTCCTTACAAATATGGTACCGTAATTGTTCATATTTTTTGCATTAAACACAAGCACTGCAAGATTCTGCTGACATTTGTTAATAAGCTCACTGGTGCACTCCTAAACAGTGCAACTCGGATTTCCTGTATTGATAATTGGAATTTTCAATGAAACTAAATAAATATATAAACTAAACGAACTGTACAATTCTAATCTTATGATGACTGCAGGACCACGTCACGTTCTCGGACCACTTTTAGTAGATGCATAGCTCTGTAGCCTTTTCTACGACACCTCGATATACTACTACGCTTGATTACGTAATGACTAATATTGTTGTGCTAAATAGGACCCTATAACAGAGGGTGTAAGTTTCAATTTAAAATGAAACACTTAGGATTTCGCATGTAGAAGTAGACCATAGACTAGACAAGATTCTTAACCGTAAAAGATATTTGTAGTACGCACTTCTTCATACGATGAGACGGAATAACAAGAAGTTGTATAGATTTTTTTATATATAAATAAAAGCTGTCGTATTTGTTTGTGTGCCTGTCAACACGGACACGCGTGTCTGGATATTACACGTCTTTATGCATTAACGTAGAATATGTTACACTATTCTTTGTTACACGATTAATATAGTACAAAGTTCAAGACACGATGAGACATACAAAAGGCGGTCTTAAATGTAGCAAACAAGCTTGAGGTGTTACAATAAAGTGTAAATTAATATGGTAAATTAAAAAAGACAAAAAAATGTTTCATTTAAAGTATAACGTAGTAATCTTTCATGACCACCTCCAGAGTTGATGCAAATTTGTATTCGTCTGTAGGCGTTTAGACATTTGCTCTAAAGCCGGTCATCCTTTCGCCCGATCTGATAATGCTAGACTTCGTCCTTTGAGGTTTGTCCAAACCTCACATTTACTAAACAAACCTCGACGCTTCCAAGTCTTGAAAACAAGAACTGCAGAAGAAATAACCAATTTGGAGTCAGGTGTTTCGCGAACAATTTAGAACCCCATAAAACGAGTACAAATGTATCATACATCGACTCGAGATGGTCATTTGAACGATATCATTGTTTTAACTTAATGACATAAATTTTACACTTTCACATAAACTATCTGCGATGATAGAAGCCATTTTTTTTCGTATTTAACAAAATTATGTTTGATTTCTTGTCCAAGATTTACGGGGGCTTAAAAAAATCGATAAATAGATAAGACAATAAAATCACGTATTTATAATTCTTGAACGCGTACAAACGTATTAACATTATATTAGAAAAATCATTGTTAGTGAAAAAATATAGACGTTATTTTCGATTGTTTTGAATTAAAATGTGACTGCCTCGTTGGTCGTTTTGGTTGCAAGTGCGAGTGTTGATCGAGAGGCCCTGAGTTCAAATCCCAGGTCGAGCACTGTTAGATTTTTCTAAAATTAGAATTTCTATTAGTGGCTCGGAGTCTGGATTAGGGCTCGGTGTATGGCAATAGACTCACCACTTATTCCATTTTGGGACGTAAACGTAACTGGTGAACCGTGGGAGTGTACTACATTGCTCTGCCTACCTCTTCGGGGATTACAGGCGTGATGTTACGTTTTTGAAATAAAATCTCAACTAGTGTTGTGCCTACAATGAACCATAGTACACAACGATGTATACCGATCACTAGCGTATGAGTAGAGTGTAGGTACGCGAGCGGAGCCGCAGCGAAAGACTAGGTAAAAGTATTTTAACACCTAACTAGATCAATTCGACTGTCAATGCCGCCTTAGGCCCGACTTCTCCCGATTCCCGAATACTACAGTAGCGAGAGAAGGTTCACCCTGGAATCATTACTTTTAGAATTTAACATATTACTAGAGTAGATATATATATATAAATAGTTTTTAGATTTACTTCCTTCCCTATCCGCGATAAAGCTTCGCGTTCCTGCTATTAAATATTATTATTGTACCACAATAGTTGAAAATTTTAACTGATATTTTAATCTACTTTTACCTTCCGGTGTCGTTGATAAGTATTGAATTCGTTTAGTAGCCCGGTACTGTTAATAAAAATTGCGTTTCTATGAACATAGTTCTTCATAAATGTAATTTTTATGGACGGTATCTACTGTTTGTTCACAGAGGTGTAAGTGTCGCCATCTATGAAGTTTTTCTAAAAATTTATTAATGGAAACTCGCTTCTGTAACTGGATTTAGTCAGCTTTCGTTTCATTAGAGTCGTAACGATATCGCTTCGCTTCGAATAAATTTTAGAAGCTAAACGCCGTACGGAAGCGAGCTTCGGTGATTCGTTTCGATCTGTCCGCATGTCTCGCATCTTCCCGGGTAACGATTTTTTATGTGCCGTATTTTATTCATCCTTATTCATTCGAAATTTTTTCTTCTTTCCCTTCTATCGCACTGGCTTGGAACGCACGCTTGGACCGCGGGGCTGCACACTAACAAACAAACACACACATACACGGTGACGGTACGTATTAACCGAACCTAACTAACCCGCCCGGACCCGACCCGCGCCGGCGACCGCGGCCGCACGTCGCGCAGCAGAGAACGGCGACGAGCAAGACGTCATAGAGCTGGTACCCAACATCATCCTCAACCCGGGCTTCGTGGAGTGTGAGCCGCGGGGCGAGGCGCGGGGCGCGGCGCGCGGGGGGGCGCGCGGCGCCGCGCTGGAGGTGCGCAGCGGCGCGCGCGCGGGCGCCGGCGCGCCGCGGCGCGTCTGATTCTCGTCCATCCTTCACCTCAGGATATTCTATCTCACCGATTCCGGCCTGTGGTCGTGACCCGAGCGCGGCGCCGCCGGCGGCGGGCGCGGCGGCCGTGCGCTCCGCCGGAGACGGTCAACGGTGTCGCTGGAAAATCTCCAGGACACTTGAGAATGTGTGACGTCGACTACACGGACAATTTTTATTACGTAAATAATAAGACGGTCTTAATATTTACGTAATATTATTGTTCCAATCGACCGTGTCCCGCGGGCGCACGCACCCACGAAGAGATCGAGTTAATTATTTTTCTACGGATTGTAATTAGGCTTTTGCCTTACGCTTGACATAATAATCAAACACCATGTCAGGATTTTAAACTCGCCACATGTCGTATGCTTACTACTAGAAATGTTTTCACACTCAAAAATAAATAAAAAAGCAAACACATTATAAAATGTGTTTTACGACTACCCTATTTGGAAACAAATTCAAATTTTAAATATGGAACTAATGGATATAAGAGCAATAGCAGTCCATGACGGTTCCAATTAACAGTATCAGAAATTTCTGTGCGAAATTCATTGTTATGAAACATACAGTATATTAAATACTACCAAAAATAATTCTTAATATTGTTTCAATTTGTATTATTTTCGCAAGGACCACTTAGCAAAGTATTCCCTATTCTGATCGCCTACGAACCGGAGAAAGAATGTCCACATGATTGGATATCTTACAAAAAACTTATTGAGACCTAATTATGTTGTCCATACAGTAAACCACAAATCTCCACGCTTTATAACCGTTACAAAATTTAAAATTCAAGTGTTATATTCAGTCGTAACGTCTTTTTGATAAACGTCAGACATACAAACATAAAAATATAGACATAGATGCTAAATATTTCATAATTGTATTCTTCGCTCACCCTATAGGGACGCTATAGGGACAGATGAGGTAGTAGGCATACGATTTTGTATGTCCAGATATATTATATCGAAAGTAAACCAATCCAAGGGTAAAGGCGGACATATCATCAGTGCTTAGTGGAGATTATTTTTGTCAATGAATTGGAGCGATAGAATATTCTATGGATGGCAGAGCTATGGCGCTGTATGCCACTATTGAAATAATAGCCAAATTATTTTTTCACAAAATTTAATACAATTCAATTTTTTGGTTATTTTTTTATATGATGTCCTTCTTTGTCTTTTTCTTTTAATGGTTTAATAATATTCGTTGTGTAATTTATGATTTTTGGCTTTATATAAAGGTTTCGTTTGTGTTCGATTCGTTTAAAAATTTACTTCCCTGCGTTCGTCATTGAATACATTGTTTTGAATTTTGATAAAAATAATTTGGCAATAATTTAGCTTGTACCTAACCACTGAGAGAGAATTTTTTTAGTGTTGTAAGCGTTTCGTATTTAAATAGTGTTGAGGTTGCCATTATAGATAAATAAATGTAGTAGCTGAATTTTGTTTAAAAATTGTTTCGAACACGAACTGAAGCTTTGCATTTACTTTTGATAAAAAAAAATTATACATAGCGGTGTAGCGTAGTAGGTATATACTACCGTTTTTTTTTTCTACTGGCAACCGCAATGCCCCCTGAGTGACGTAAATTTTGAAAAATATTGCTTACGGTTAAAAAAAAAACAAATTGTTAATGTTGCTAGCTGTAATAATCGTAAATGGTATATTTAATTACGTATTTTTTGCAATATTTATTATATATATTTTTGTAACGGATCTCATGTAATTGTTAGCGAAGATTATGAACAAAAAAAAGAACAATTGTAATTGTTTTGTTGTTATATTTTAAATGTGATTTTTACACTGTGATTTTCCTTCCATAGTATGGTGGCATGTTGGTTTGTATTTAAATCAGTGGGGTGATTAACGATTATATGGAACCTTGTGTGTTTAACTATTTTATACGTAGGTCGCTGGAGACTGCTGCTAAGATGCACTAGTTTGTATATGCAGTAGTATATATTTTAGATTAAGAGTTGATCCACATTTCCATGCTCTCGTAAGGACTAGCTTCGATCACGTGTAACGACGAGCCACGAGTGTCTAGTTTCTGTCAATTTAAAGGTTACCTAACACTTCCTTCCCTCATGAGGTCCCATCCGGGATTGGATACCAAGATCGCGATAACTTATGGTTAATGACTATGTTCTGTTCCACTGCTGTACTAATGTAAAATATTCAAAGTCTTGATTTTTCTGTGAAATTTCTGTAAGCAAAAAGAAACAAATATTGCAGCAATAATCGATATTTTTATATTCCATTATATTTAAATTAAATAATCAACCAATTAAATAATGAAATTAAATAATCAAAAATAAATTAAATAATCAAGATTTTTGAGGGTGGTAACTTCATCATTAGGATGCAAAAACAAACGGTACCCTTACACTGTAGATATGATTATTGAACATCGTTTATCCAGGACGTATTCAGACTAAAATGAAAAGAGATATAGGGAGCTCGTGAAATGAAAAGAGATGAGGGAGCGTAACTTTCAATATTGTGTGAACATTCGCGAACATTCGGTGGTCCTGTATGAATTATGGCGTATGGTACGGAATGTGGATAGATCCTTATTCATCGATTAAGCTTTTATTAACTCAGCACTGTGGCCCTGTGTGGTCAGCCTAAGAAGACAGCTTTCAAAAATTGTATATCGAAGAGGCGATTGTAGTGTTGCCAGATGACAATATGGTAGTGAATATTCATATACATAAAGCCATGATGAATTATTCGTTTTCGTGACACTCCAAGGCAATGATGCACGAAAATATATTCAACGGGCGTTAATTTTGACTGGTCATGACTATTGAGCTAAAATAAAAAAATAACTTAAAAAAACGAAATTCCTTAAACATCTAAAATCCGTACTTTAAAGGTAAAACAAAATCTATGACTGAAAGAAGACTCGACAGAATCGTCATGACTGGTCAATATGGCAACACCCGCGTTAGGTAAGTGTTACTAAAGATACATTTATATATACAAAAAGAGTTGTTGTTGTCGGTTTGTAGAGCGGTTTATTTTTGTACGCGACATATAAGCATATCAGGGAGCCTTAGAAACTAAAAGAGATTATGATATATAATATTGTAATTACATATTTACAAGAATCTTAATCCTTCCTTCCGTTCTACACCCTCCCATCGTTAGGGACTTTGCACTTTGAACATTTAATCCAAGCAAACTTAAAATCATTGATGTTGTTGGTTTATTTAAATCTTTTATTTGGTGTTTGATTTAGTTTGTTATTTTGATAAATGAATTTTGTTCAAAAATGACTTAAGATTAAAAATACTAAATAATAATGTGACAGCACCTGTTTTATTCTTAATTTTGAGTTTATTAATTCCAATAAACTGTGTAAGTAATCTATAAAACGAAGTTAACGCTGACTTTAAAAAAAATCAACCTTACAACAATAGTATTACAGTTTCAGTTGAGCGTATCGTTCCCTAACGTTGCGAGCCCTCCTCTTGTCACTTCCTCTCTCGAAGCTCATTGCCTTTCTGTGTACTCACTACCCTGTTCTTATTTATTTAATGTGTATATATGTATTGTCGTCTATGTATTTGTACGTTACAGGCTGGTAGTATTTGAGTTGACTTGACATATATTTGACAGGTGGTCACATCAACACTTGCACCTGTTTTTTTTTTTAATTTAAATGTATTGGGTTTTGCGGCCATTTAGAAAACATTGAAATTTACAAAAATTTTTGAACTTAGAATAACAATTGAATTTATGATAAATATGCTTTCCTAACGGATTTTACCATCTACACACATTTATTTTCATTGCCCGCAAGCATTTGGATGTCCAGTTTTTAAATGGAAAGTATAATCCATACAGTTTAATATTCATCTTGGAATATTAGTAGAGGCTCTTCTAGTTTCTAGATATTGTTTATACATTCCCCTCAGGACTACAGTGGAAGTTTCAGTTTCTTGCTACTTGTTCAGAATATGAAAATTATTTTGAATCACTATATTCCAATACTTCAAATACAGCCAGCCGTTTAGTACAAAATAAAAAATTATATAAACTAATATTCCTATATCGCGTTGTGCTTGCGAAACGAATAGAGTTAGATACGTTTATGTTACATGTGTGTGTATCTATAATGATATACACACATATATATGTACGTATATATGTATATGCAGTTACCATTAACTATCCGTCTGTCGCAGCTCGCGCTATCGTGTCAATTAAGTGTTTGTCTGTCCGTGCGTGTGTTAGTGCGCTTGATACGCTGCACCTTTTGCACTTATATGTATATATATCTAATATATATTAATTATATGCTCATTACGTTTGTCGTTTTGGACTGTGGATTGGTAAGAACTTCAACTTTCAAACATTCCTCCTCAATTGTGACGTATTATATTTATACATAGCTGTATTATTGCTACTTAATCTTTAACATCATTCAATGCTAACATCACTGCCGCCAGTTCAAATCTGTGTTTCATAAAGCTTTAGTACCCGCATCGGTCACATGTTTACGTTTAAAAAGGCATATGGTATACAGATCACATTTCGCTACTTCATATTGTCATCTTCTGTTTACCATAGCATCTAACAACGAAACAGGCACTTTTGCTTAATGATAGAAATAAGTTTAGCTTTGGTGTGACTTCACTCGAACTTCATTAACTTTGCACAAAAGAGTTTTTTTTGTTTACAAGCATTCTCACATTGCAGTCCAAAATGACAATCGTTTCTTAAATCTATCTATCTCATCACATTATATTGTAAGGTATGATAAATAATTATAAGATTGTTATTTTTGTATGAAACGACGCCAATTGTTGGGGCGTACGTCGGCTGAGATATTGTAGCGTGTCATCGTGCATGTTCGATCACGATTGATTGAGGCTATCGATCGTTCCATCTATTTGATCACGATCGATCAAGACACAATCATTGTATCTATTTGATCACGATCGATCAAGACACAATCATTGTATCTATTTGATCACGATCAATGAAGACTATTGATCGTTCTATCTCTTCCCTATTATATTGTGCGATCAATTTAGATCACATGTAATTGGAATTATATTTTACTTCTTTTATACGATGAGACTATCTGTTGAATTTTAAAGGATCGTTATATTCGGATGCGAATAAATTTGAACGACAATACTAATTAATAACATTGGTCGATCAGCTCATTATACAATAAGTATATATCGGCAATCTTGAGGTCGCATTAATTAGCCCGTAAAATCGTCATTCAGAGAACCGTGTCCACTCGTGAACGTAATAATATGTGCTATATACAGTTTTATTTCCAGCCATATTTTTAGGTTTTTGTGTTATTTCATGGATAGCCATGCTATATATAATTAAAACGTTTTGGCCACGTTTGATCGTTTGTATAAACTTCTGACTTCTCTCAATGATCCATTAAAGTTATCACAAAACACGTTCCATGGAGAACAGCGGCGAGTGATTTTGGAGCCTTTGTTAATGATATTCGAATAACGATTCTGAAAAAAGTCAGCCTGACCTGATCAGTATGTTGTGATCAATATACAGGCTTGCGATGTTATGCATATATCTACGTGGTACTAAAGGTGTTTTTGGATAACAAATCCAGTAAATTATTAGTCGGTATTCCATGGGACGTAGACATAACTGGTAAAAACTGGGAGTACTACACTCCACTGCCTACCTCTTCGGAAAAATACAAGCGTGATGTTACGTTTAAAAACAATTGTAGCTCCAAAATCACCCGCCCAGTATCTTTAAACTAGTGCACGGTTGCAATGTTATCGATAATGTCTAAGCACTAGTTTAGTACATAATGTTTTAGTGCGTAAGGATTGTTCGTGTAGATATTTTGTACGTTAGCGTAGCGGTGTTGAGCACAGCGGTGCGAGAGTCAAGACTGCGGTGAGGGGTGGCTGGCTTGCTAACTGTTAGGGTCCTCTCAAATAAGGCTCGGAGAACAGGGCAGATTTCAATCGTACTTAAAATTACTTGAGCACATCAATAAAGTCTATTTTTACATTCTCATTTCTTTTGTGACGGCGCACGAGTATCGTGTTGCCATAAAACGATTGAAAGTAAAAATTGTACTTTGCTGAAATGTGCCATAGTTCTATTTTAAATACGTTCATTAATCAAAATTTGCCTGCTCTCCGAGCCGGTGTATTGAAAGGACCCGTCTACAATGCACTAATGCGCTTGTCTATGCAAATGCATGCTTTTCTTAATCGGTGAATGCTAGTACAATATTATGACGTAACTTACACTGTGGCAACTGATTTAAGGTAGATAAGGTAAGCCTTGTATGTCTCGCTCTATGTCGTAGTGTTTTCTTTAAGACCATTTTAACAGTACGATAAATATGTGATCATATAGCAGACAATGCAAAGTTTGTCAGCGCCTCTAGTGGTGAAATTCAAAAACTCTGAAATTATTAACCATATTTTTTAGACAGGTTAAATGCATCATCTTAATTATTTCAAATATCGTACAAATTAACTATTTTATGAATAATTCTCTGAATAAAACAATCAAAATCCGAACAAATGACATTTTGATTATGTCACTGGAGGCGCGAAACATTGCTTTCCTAACTTAATATGGTTTTGTTTTTTTTACAGAATATAAAAGAGTTAGGGATTATGAAATTCGTGTTATTCCGTCTCTCATTTATTTCTCCTTTCGAAGCTGATAGATAATAGTTGCAAGTATGTATTTTCTAAAAACTGCCATATTTATCTATTTACAGTAGATGTGGTTATAATTTTGAGTATTTTTTTATATCCAGTAACATTCATAATTATTACCGAATCTATGATTTTACTGTAAACCTTATTGTATCTTACATATTTGACGCTTTAAAATATTACAATGCACAAAATATAAAATGTAATCAAGACAAAGAATAGTGAAATATTCCAAATTATAGCTTTACTAAAGTTCCGCTATGCAATAAAATGTATGTAAGTAATAAAAGTTTATGTATACCAATAATTACAGAAACGTCATATATTAAAGATTTTCTGTAACAATGGGTCGTCAATTGACAAGTGTTCTATTTTCAAAAACTGATGTAGGATTATAGCTTGGGTTAAAGAAGAAAAATAATTTGACCGTCAATATCGTAAAATGTGGTCATCTTATGTTATACCGTGCATATTGTTGTACGCTTGTAATTTATTTACATGGTAACATTTAAATTAGACGTAATGTTACCTGTCAACTTTTCAAAGTTCTCTTTTAATGTCCTAAGGAGTACGTTATTAACTTTTATTTGAAGTTGGACGGTATAATTTGTTTACTGTAATCATTTCATTTACTGTTTAAAGTTAATTAAAGTTTAAACCAGTAGAAATATTATTGTATTTGTTTATAAAGTGTTAACCATAATCACTGACCGAATGGACTTTCTGTCGTCTCCAGTCTGTGTTGTTTTTTGTTGAATATTTCATCTGAAGTTACTTAACAGTATATAAACATGTTCAAAGTTCCAATTACAAGTTTAAAAAAGTATAGAGTGACAGTATTTACGCGCTGACGTTTGGAGGAGTGCTGTCAACGTTGATAGGTGACGTTTCGTCATTTTAAGTGTTGCAAGTTCAACACCTCTCCCTGTCAACGGGGAAACATGCAAATGACGGCTGTAAGAATTAAAGCAATAAATATTTATATTTCTTAGTAGTTTTTATTTTAGGGGGAGATAAAATGATACAAAAAATCGTCACGCATAAAAAAAAACTTCTAGATACGGTAAAATATACTTGTGAAGAACGGTTTACTTTATATTAAAGTGATAATATAATTTTAGGTTAAGGTCGCCTTTTTATAAGCACGTCCATGAATTAGGGCAGCGAATGTTTAATATTAATTTGCCAATGTATTTATAATTGCTAAGTGTACGTTACCCAAATAGTTATTGATTGGCAATATTTTTCTATTGTATAAGTATTTTAAGGCTAGTGTTAAAGACTCGGATCGGAAATGTATGGCAGACTAGTTTGGAACTTTACTTGCTTTTCGATATTGCGAAAAAAATTAACTGTTCTTCGCAAATTGGTTTATTCTTATTCATAATTTTTATTCATGATTTGTTGCGTTGCAAAGTTAAATGATTTATTACACTAATAGAACACGAAGTTGAACTTGCATTTAAAAAAATATGTTATTTGCTAGCTGCATAAAATTGATTATGTTTAGATATTCTTTGCACTTTTTTATTTTTTAAATCGAATTAGGTGATGAATTTTTGTCTGTTCAATACTTCCCGTCTTCCTTCCGGTCGCCCCTCTAACCTATGTTAGTGTAATCATACAGTATCCGGCAGTTTGCAATCGTAGATGGAACCAAACGCTTTATCTGATTATAAATATATAAGGATAAACATAGAGACATCACGGCACCATTTGTGTGATATGTTGTTCACTGCAATGCTGTTTTTCACATTTAAACCTAATTTGTCTTTGTCTAATTTCTGTTGAACTAATTATTACAATTTATTTTTGAAGTGTTTCTACCGAAATTAAACGCCAACTTCAAAATTAATAATGTCAAAATGCAATATTTTTAATCTGTGACAGTCAAGTACCAAATGTCAATAAAGCCTAAGTAAGACCAATGTCACTATATCAAATATTAAAATAATTTCTGTTTATAAATTAAGATATGTATTGCAGTGAGCAAAATGTTCGAAATATTCCAACAATCGCGGTTACTGTATATTTTAAGTGTCAATTGTAACTTTCATTTCGATGTGGAACGACTGGTGATTGGCGTAGATAAATAATATATAATGTTTGACATGTATAGTACAACAGACTGAATATTGTGATTCAATCCAAAAAATAATGTTATTCTGATTAATTTGTTTATTTTTATATTGTATTATTTTGTTGTCCGACGTGGAATCGCGGCAACTCCAAAAATAACTTGTGCAATAATGTTCGTTTTATAATTTTATTTCCTTCTGTCCGCGAAATGGTGTGTTTGAGTTATAGTAATATTCGCATCAGTTTGGTGAAATGTTGGTAATGTGTTCAAAAGTAGTATTTAACTATGGGAGTAAAGATTATAAATTTACATTCGGACACACTATTTTGCTGATAAATTAAAATATATATTGTGTTAAAGTATGTAATGGCCGCGCAAGCTGCAATAGAATTAACTGTTGTTGTGATGTTGGAAATCATTCCCATTAAAATACATTTTACACGATATCATGGTTTTATTTATTTATTTTACAACTACCGTGTCCTGTTATTCTACAAGTTATTTTTATTACTATGAACTAAAACTAAGTTATTTACTACAAGTTAAGCACATTGTAGAATCAATTTAATTGAGTATTTAAGAATTATAAAGTATTCGTAAAAGGTCTCACACTTGGGATCCTGGGTTCAAATCTTGCCACACACCGCTTGACAAAATTATGTGCGTTTTAAAATTTAAATATCACTTGCTATAACGGTAAAGGAAAACATGTTAAAGAAACTTTCACACCTTAGAGTTTTTCATACAATTACCCTAAGATGTCTGTCAAGCAGCGCTAGGCCAGTGTACTAGCAAACTGAC
>DWEG01000109.1:0-13610 GCA_018245845.1 Apyrrothrix hygieia | reverse complement strand
TTCTCTACCTGCCCCGTGGGGGACCAGGCGTGTCAATATAATATAAATGCACAATATTAAATAATGTACCATAGTCTGAAATTTAAGCAGTACAAAGTAAAGCGTATTACGCGTAGGTGGTGGTTTCGGTAATATTCGTTATTATTGTTTAAAACGTAAACGTAACATCACGCCTGAAATGCCCGAAGAGATAGGCAGAGGAGTGTAGTTCACTAACACGTTTTGTTTTAATAAAAAATCTATTGATAATTTGAATATTAAAAAAACAATTGTACAATCTGCCTTGCACGTTGTATCTAATTCAAGCAAATCCTTGCGTAGGCACGAAAACGTAAGAAGAACACGTAACCTGAATTTGAGTGTATTTGCTAAAAACGGTGGCCCTTACCGCTCTTCAAAAAGCAAATAATACGGCGTCGAGAGCAAGCGTACCGTCACAATACTAAAATTATACATCGGCCAAGTAAGAACGTCAACACGTGATCCGTACATTATAAATATTAATAATAAATATGTTTTTGTGATTTCCTCATTGGGCGAGTGCTTGCCAGCGCGACTGCTGATCAAGCGGTCCTGGATTCAATGCTCGGGTCGGGCAAAGTACTACAGGGTTATTCTAACGTGAAATTCCCAGTAGCACCACGGAGTCTACATTTATACCCCGGGGTAAGGTATAGGACTCACCCAGTGTTACTGACTGGGAGGTATGACATAACTGGTGGATCATGAGAGTGTACTACACTCCTTTGCCTACCCCTTCAGGGCGTGATGTTATGTTATATCTCACGTTAATAATATGCTTTTGTCCCCCCTGTTACATAAACTTTGTATTCTACGTAAGCACATAATGAGGCCGTTAGCAGTTAAATTACTAATATGTATATAGAATTGTCTTAAGCATTCAGCTCTGATGCTTGTACAGGTACAAATAGTTTTTCCGCCCACACCGGAATACATAGTATTCCCTAGCCGCGCAACTTATTCAAAATTGTAAAATTAAATATGCCATTTTATATTTAGCGCTACTGTCTAATCGTCGACGAAAGCTTCTTAATGACGTACTTCTCCCTTAAAAATGGAATAACTTTTTCTCTTTGCACTTTTCCTAGTGCGCTATGACACGCGGGCCGAGAATGGGGAGTTAAAAGGTTTCTTCATAGCTAAGAATGTGCCCGGTGTATGGCAATAGACTCACCACCTATTCCATATTGGGACGTAAACGTAACTGGTGAAACGCGGGAGTGTACTACAGTCCTCTGCCCACCTCTTCGGGGATTACAGGCGTGATGTTACGTTTTTAAGAATTGCCCTGTATTCAGCTCCTGGTAACGTCTATAATAGACTTGTGCTTTTAAGAGGCCCGTCGATACGTTTGTTATAACTTACGTTGCTTACAATATACTCCTTTTAAATTATTTTGTATATTATTTATATGGATTATTTTTCCCATAATTTGCCTGCCCTTCTAAAAAAATTCGACTGCCGATCAAGAGGTCCTGGGTTCAAATCCCGGTTCGAGCACTATTGGATTTTCTAAAAATTAGAATTTCTAGTAGTGGCTCGGAGTGTGGATTTGTGCCCGGTGTATAGCAATAGTCTCACCATGTATTCCATATCGGGACGTAAACGTAACTGGTGAAACGTGGGGTTGTACAACACTCCTTTGCCTACCTCTTCGGGGATTACAGGCGTGATGTTACGTTTCCCAAAAACGTCGGAATTCATAATTTCCACGGAGAACCCAAAAAAGGCATTCCCTTAGTACATACGTGAACATGTAATCACACGACAAATTCAGAGACGCAAGTATGTTGTTTTTAGTACGAAACCTTTGCGGAATAACAAAATGACGAGCAAATACAAATTGTACGTGACGAATTCTGTAAAACAAACTACACATATCAAACACGTTTACATGTTATAGTTATAAGTAACATTATAGCTGCGAGATCTTTTCTCGAAGCACATAAAGAGGACGCAATATAAAGGATATCATCATAATTTCTTAATAGGGAAGAAAATAAGTACAATATATAATAAGTTTTTCAAATTAAGTAAACATATGATAAATAAATATTGCAATTTAATGTGACGTATAAATTGTGTATACTCCTACAGAGGGTAGGCTGGAAGAAATCGGTGACAAGCGATCAGACCACCATTTGTATTGTCCTGTACTCATTTGTATTATTCGTTTCCTGCATGTTGTGCCATAAATTGTATTATTATTATTATGTTTAAATGTCATGTAACGTATTAAATATCACGTATGAATATAAAAAAACATACATTTTACCGTTTGTGCACATAATATATGACAAACAGTCTTTTTAAAAGAACCGTTAAACTATCAATTAACAGAAAAATCACGTTGTTTTCCTTAGCTTTGTATTTACCAATTAACGAAGCAAGCCAGCAATTACCTTATACAAGCTTATTTATAAAGTTAATTTATTACTAAATTAGAAGACATTTCTAGATTCTCTACGTATTATTCACAAATGATTTTCACTTGGGAGGACTCTATTCAAATTAAACAAAAATACGCATAAGAGGTAGTCATAGAGACGCCGGTTTATTGGCCCTCTAATTAAAGTCTGAATTAACAAAGACATTTTCATTTTGTTTAAATAGCACCATTTATATTTCTAGTCTTGGAACCTAATATTGTTTTAATTATCTTAAACGTTCTATGTCATTATAAAATTAGATTCGCGTTCTCAAAAAGGCGTTGATGTACAAGTCTATTTGTGTAATCATGTGCATTAAATTTAAATTCCTGAAGTAGCTGTTTATATTGAACAAGGATGTATCAAATTAATACTATCATGTAAAATAAGTATCAAAGTTTAATAATTTTTCCGTATACGATATTTATTTATGCCAGTTTCTAAAAACCATTTTTTTTTTCTTTTACCCTTTCCTAAACCTGTCCTTACCGTCGATATATGATTATAAAACCCCATTATCGTTCTCCTCTTGAATGTCACAAAGCGTCCCTTAATATATCGTGCGGAATCTTCATGAGCCATTATTGAGTTACTGGTTTTATCTCGAAATACCTTCACAGTTGCATGTTTTCCCATACTCTAAATAAATAAAATAAAATCGGTATATTATTTCGTGGTATGCTTAATGCGTGGGGTCCTTAAAATGGTTATTGAATTATTTTATATTAATCTCCGCTGGCACAGAGTGATGACATTATTTATTGAGTATTTTTGTTTCTTATCTGGCACTCTGTTGAGATTTTATTTCATGTCACCAATACATTTGTGTATCGTAAATCACGGGCCAATTTATTTGTACACTGCGTTAAGTTAATGAAAAGTTAAATATCACTGAGAATATTTATAAATATTTATAAATTATTATAAATAATTTTATTTATATATTAACACTATTCCCTAAATGGTAGGCATAAGAATCTACTTTTATTTCGGTACATGTTTATAGTCAACGCTTCGTGTAGCTTAGAGCAGTAAACAGCGAAAATTGGAAAACTTTTGCTTGCGAGATTACGAAAAGGTAAAACTTGCTCTACTATTTGTAGATTATTTGCTTGTTTTCCTTCATTTGACACGGTGCGTGCTCGCGCATATATAAAAATCGGAAGCAACGAATACAGAAAAGGTATAAATCGATAACAAGGGGAGCTAACTTGAACAATGTAATTCAAATCTTTTATTTTTTTATTAAGTACATTCACACATACATATACTTTACGAAGGTTAAAATAACTTTGAAGAAGTTTGTGTGCACTGCACTTGCAGGTGTGGCAGAGCAACACGAAATATTTTGGCCCTCTGTTCAAAAAGTGTTAATCATTTTAGCAGGTCATACTTTAACAGTAACTTTGGCAAGAGGATGAGCAATAAGCAGCTTGTTGTGTTTATCAATATTGGCCCATTCTCAACTTCTCACAGTTCCCTTTTTATGGTTTTACTTATAAAACTTATAAGTAGTATAGAAAACTCTGATAGAGCTCATTTATTGCCAGAAAACGACGACGTTGTCACTTCCATGATAGCCAATGTATTTGCAGAAACATTAAAATCATCCAGTTCATCATGTCAAAGCAAATTGATGATTTTATTTTTACTTCCAATCATACAATCAAGCAGAAAAGGCTTCAGTATTTCTTCAATATCCATCCATACAAATTAGGGACAGTATCAGCATTTAAAAACATTCTTAATGCAACGTGTTTTGCTTAAAATAATCATACAAAAATCTATCTTGCGTTATTCCACGACCAATACTCCCATGAATCATAAAGGATATCAGGGGCTTAGCCGGCCGGGGTTGCGACGGAAATCTGTAAAATATGGATGGTCTTTCCGCTGAGATTAATAGTGATTTTTTTGTCTCTTAATAATAATCAATAACAACTCCCCTTTGCTGAACAGATGTTTATCAGAGTCAGTTCGATTGAACCAGGAGAGTTCCAAATACATTAATGGAAAAACCCTCTGTCGGACTAACTAAGGAAACACCAATATTTACATTTAACGGTAGGCAATATTGTTACGCTCTGGTTTAAAGACGTGTTAAACCAAGAATCTCATATATGAGGCATTACTTAGTTCTCACAATAAGGCATGATTAACTGACCTCAATTATAATCTTATTTGTTTCCTTGCTTATATTGTATGCCTACGTAGTTGTTGACGACAAATGTAACACGAAAAACGTTTACACAAAATAAGGCTAGAAATGCGGTTGCGAATCTTTTGCTGTCTCAAATGTCCATAGACGACCACTTCAATTTAGGTGGTTGCTATTTTTTAGCATGAGCAATAAAAAAACTGCTACAGATATAATAAGTAAAAGATAAACATGGCTTTCATACTTCCGCAGTCACAGAACCACAAGTAGCTCTAATTAATATTAGTTTATAACAAAGATAAATTTAATTATCACTTAGAAAACATTTAAAGGATTCCGATGTCTCCGACCCAAAAAACGTCAGACTAAATCCCAAACGATTAATCCAAACCGCAAGAGAGTTAATTTTCTAATAAATTTATGCCCGTCTCGCGGTCGATAGATTTCAAAGGTTCAAACGAATTCGAAGGTGTCCTCGGCAAACTTTATTAATGTATTCTGCCTTGATATGAACCCTTGTTTTATTGTCAAGATATAAATTCACTTAAGGGCCAGATAAACATAAAATCGAATTATGTGTTTCATTACCGAGCAGAATGTAGTGACGCTGGTCAATGCTTACATGTTAGGTATTTTCACACACAAAACGTTAATTTATAATGTCTTGTTAACACGAATGATCGATCACATCCGAATAAACTGAGCCATAATACATAATGAGACTAATAAAACTATACCGGCCGCCAATAAATAAATCTAAGCGGTAGCCTACAGTTTTTTACTAAAAAAACTGTATTCTGAATACCATCACGTTTTCACATCCAATTAACTTACATTTTGTTATTCTACGTAGTGCATCACCACCTTCCATGTTGTTTTGTCTGCCAACATTACAGCACACACAGTCTCATCGAATCAGTTGACTATGAGAGTCCTTTAAAAGTATATTGGGCCACACTGTTCACACCCTCGCTGACAGTCACTGTGTAGCTTCGATACAACACATCGTGATCTGTATCATTCTAGGGGTCAAGATGGTCTCCTTGCTCTTTTAAAGCACCGCCGTATTAAAATACAAACACTCAGAATAGTAACCGATTGCAAATATCCTGTCAAGTCAAAGAACTCAGTCAGCAGTTATCGAGAATCGTGTTCCTCTCAACGACAATTGTTTTATGCTATTTTACTATACGGAAAGGTACCTTCCTATAGATCCTATATCTACTCAACGTACACAAAGGTATCATTATAATAATGAGTATACAACAAAATAAATGAGTGTAAAATCGTGCCCGCAAACCCTGAACAGATAGGCAGAGGGATGTAGTACACTCCCACTTTTCACCGGTTACGTTTACGTTCCGCTATGGATTAGGGGATTGGCATAGACCAGGCAATACACATATGTAATATGTACTATAGGTTCTGTTGTACAGTTATTTAACGAATGTTTGTCGGGTACCAATAAAAATGTAGGCATGTAAATAAATTTATGGCTTTCCATATTGTCTTCATAGCACGTGAATAAATATTTTAGGCGACTCAAATCTGTATAAGACAAATTTAAATTTTACAGCAAAAATGAGGTATAACGGTACATAACAGTAATTGCGTGAGGTTACGAGTGTCATGAGTCACGTGTGATAAATCACACTCGTAAACGCACGAAATTTCATGTCATATATTGAATTATAAGCGTGTTCGAAATTTAATTTCGTCGCCAATTTTTTATCAAGCCCATCATTCGCTATTGTAATAGATTTAATGACAGTTTTAATAGGTTCACTGTGGCAATATAAAAGTCATTTTTAGTTGACTTCAGCTCTTATTTTTGACCAGGAAAAGTGACTTTTTAATGACAGAAAAGACCTATTAAGTAACAGATTGACCTTAAGCTTCGTTAAAATCAAAACTAAATGTTTATAATAAAAGCATATTTTAATTACAAAAAATGAACTTATTTTATTCACATAATCCATGTTAATATAATAAATCAGAAGACGTTTTGTTTTTTATTGTTTGTTTAAAAACGCTAATCTCTAAAACCAGTCGGATTAAACAATTTTTTTTGTATAATATGGCCCGATTCATGAGAAATTTTGGCAATTTGAAATATTGAATTCATTTTATCTTGTAACCTGTATATATAGGAGTATATGTACTGTTTTGTCACATATTAGTGTATATTAAGACGTAGATAAAAAACTATATATTACAAGTTTTTTCTTTACAATTTCAGATGGAAATTCAAACGGACGACGTTCATTTCTATAAACGACTAAATGATTTAATATTACGTGAAAACCTCTTATAGGATATAGGCTGAGCACCTACATGTTTTTCTGCTGAATAGATGTTTCAAATGGTTGCCGATCCTCAATACTCGCTTCGCTGATTTTTCTTAATAAAATTTTTTCGTTTACGTCAACATTCTATGAAAGAGATACAAATTCACATTATAAATCACGTCTTCCTTACATTTATATCCTTTTAAGGGAACAATTCTGGCTCAGCAAATTGAGTGTCTACGTTGGAAAAATTACTTTTATCGGACCTACCTAAGGAAAAAAAAAATGAATACAGGTAATCGTATTATTGACATTTGTAACCAATCGAATAATCCCCTACGAGATACGACACCATTAACCTAAAAATATCGAATCGAAGAACCTTTTCGGTCTGCAATAATCTGCCGATGCCTTGGAGCAGAGTGATTTAAATTAGACGCATTAGTTCTGCTTCGACAATTCAATGGAAATGTTTAATTAGATTAAAACAAAAAGGAATTGTATATTGTTGTTACAGATGTTATGTAAAGAAAATCAGAATCGAGTTTACGTATTATTTGAAAGTCGGTTTGTCACTCGTCAAAGTTCAGTAAATTTATAAATGTAAATCAAAACCAAAAGATTAAAATGCTTCAAGAAAAAAAATTGAAATATTATTTCTTATGGTTTATGCCATATCTTGTATGACAAATATATAAGTATTCACAGCGTATACAGTATAAATGAAGCATTGAAAAGGTGATCGAAGTGGGGCTAAAGCTAAATAATTCTATGGACGTGTTCTCGAGGGATCGCCGACGAAACCCCAGTAACATATCTTCCATCTTTTAGGTTCACAAAACATAAATATTAAGAATAAAAAGCATAGCCCGTAACGTATTAGGACGCTCAAGATAATTCAAGCGTTAACCTGCTGGATTAAGGTTTATACCCACTAACCGAGAACTTACTAACCCAATCGAGGACGAGTTCACAATGTACGCACGTAACCTTTCTGATCACTTTGATATAATGGGGATACTTTTAGAGGGTATTCTAAAATATAATAATATAGGCCTGTCATAAAAATCAAAGGATTTGAGCAAAGGGACACGCATTTATTTAAGTATTGTATGAGATCAGCTCACATCTACATGCGAATTGACATGATACCCGTTCTCTTCACGTCCACGGCATTCTGAATGAAGCATTATAATGCAAAATGGTCAAAAGTAATTTGGCCTTATCTTAATCTTTGCCGATAGTCCAATAACAAAAGATGTGCCACTAATTTGTTGATAACAAAGTCGCTTTAATCGTCCATTTTTGTAACGTATCTGAAAATGGTAATTGATCCACCATATTTCATCAGTATGAAGTGTGGCTAAGTGGTCAGGTACTGATACCTCCTGCTGAGCTCTTCTCCTGCATTAGAACCAGGATGGACCCTTCTAGGACAGCTCCGATACACCCAACGATGAGATTTCGTTGCATCCAAGGCAAACGTGAATTAATATGTCATTAACGGAAAATATTTTAAAGGCTAAGCCCTTTCGTTCCCCAACTTGACAAATTCTAACAACTTGAGAGCTGTCTCGTCAAGGTACAATGTGATAACATATAGAACATTGATGATCCAGCTGCCATCACTCTGAGCTAGGATAACTCTTTACAAGTGGCGCAATAACAATGACGGTGTCATTATCATCATCATCAGCCCATCTGAGTCCACTGCTGGACATAGGCCTCCCCCAAAGAGCGCCACCGTGCGTTTTTTAAATTAGTTACTGATCGCTATGTCGTGGAAGGAAAAATACTGCAAAGAGGACAGAGAAACTACACCTCTTGCTTTGCTGTAGCACTCTGACATGCAAACGTAGCATACATCTTGAAGAACATGTAATATACCCAAGTAAAACGATGTACATCGCTTTAAAAAAAACTCCTTGCAGCCCTTAAAGAAATAGAATGACATGAAGAATTTTGAATAAAGGCTGTTAGAACGAACGTTCGCCGATAGATTGACGCGTTCTGATTCATCAGAATCAGGCCTCTACGCCGAAATAAAAACGATTCTAAATTCAAACATTGCAAGGAAAGCACTCCTCAAAGTTCTCTTTAGTGTTATATAAGTAGCGAGAAACCTACAAACCAGCACCTCACGTACGTGGTATGGTATGACTTGAAACATTTTCTGTGCAAGACGAAACCCGTGTACGTACGTTACTAGAATCATAAAAAAAGAGTGTAAATGCACTGTCACCGAACTGGCGTAGGCGTCCACAATAAATGCAAAAAAAACAAGAACGATAAACCTAATAATCAAGCGATCATTGGAGATATCGAGTTCCTAACATATATAAAATCTTATAAGGAAAATCTTCTTTCCTTTCGACTTTATTGAATTTGTTCCACTCTTCTTTATTTCCGTGAAATGCCGTAGATCAATAAAGCGTAGGATATCATATCTTTTTACTAAAAAAGATCTTAACAAAACAGTACTCTCGTCAAAACTATGTGTAAACAGATAAAGCATGTTGTCTAAATTTTTTCTTGCGAATAATTGGTTTTTGAAATTGAGCAGCTCCTTATATAACTCTTCTTAACAGGTAATTGGCCTTCAATAGATAGTTCAGATTCACTGTACCTTGTAATACTCAAGTGTCTTCGTAAACATTAGCCTCATCCGTTGGAAAGACAAATTATTTGTTTTTTTTTCTTAGTCAAGTCACCATGCGTTACCAAATGACCGATGTTCATAAAACCTTTTAAATTACATACCTTTATAATATCACAACTCACATACATACTCATTAAATATTATTTAACTTTAAGTGGATTTTGAGAAATCTGTCTCGTTACTTTAATTGATCACGATTTTTAAGAACAGCCCGTTATCTACACTTAATATGAGTATAGGCTGTCTCGTTGGTCGAGTAGTAGCAAGAGCGACTACCGATCAAGAGGTCCTGCGTACAAATCCGAGATCGGATACTTACTGAAGCTTTTTTACTTAAAATTTCTTATTAAAATTTCTAGTAGTGGCTCTTAGTCTGGATTTGCGTCCAATGTAAGGTAACAGACTCACTCCCTATTCCAAACTAAACGTGGGAGTGATCTACATTCTTCTGGATACCTCTTCGGGGAATAAAGGCGTGATTATACTTTTTAAAATACGAATATTCATTTTTAGTAACATATTTTTTCTTATTCAAATGAGACCACATTATTTTTTAATCAAATAAATTTGTTATCAACTCAATTCCACTACCAAAATCAATTATGTAATATTATATCACCCCAATTCCTATCTTTTCCAGAGACAAATGATTGGTACTCTTGGTCTAACGGTTGGTGACCCTGACAGCAGAATCGAAGATCATGGGTTTGATTGCCACCCAAGACAAATATTTGTGTGCTGAGCACAAGTGTTTGTTCTGTGTCTAGGCATAAGTACATATGTACAACATCTACTCTACATCTACCTAAATATGTACTTACTTAAAAATACACGAATGTTTTATAGATGTCTGGTAATCATAGCACAGGCTTTCCCTAATCAGAGTTCTAATAGCCGTGTGTATCCCAAAATTTCCCACCATCGGTCCATTTATCGTTCCACAGTCTGCCAAGCTACCCAAATGCCGGTTTGCAACGATGTGTAGGATTTCTCGGAATATTCTCCTTCGCCTTATAGCGACATAACACAAAACTTCATCTTAAACAATTACAATAAGATACAATTTTGTGAAGTTATAGAAGCTTGCCTGCGCTTAAATCCCAGTTAATCGGAGTAGGAGATCGGATCTATACATTTAGTCAGTCTAGCTCGGTAATGATTATTTGATTAATTTGTCTCAATTAACAAAATTATAAAGATTTAAGAAATCTCCTTTTCATCTAAAACAAATTGAGATCGAATCTGACTAACACAGCATTGCATTGATGGTCTTCAACTGCCAATTAGAGTTATTTGCATCACCCGGATTCGGTCACACTAAGTGCATACATAAATAAACGTAACCTACGCCTACTACAGTTGAATGACTAACGGACGGCCCATACGTTTTCGTTAACCAATAAGTACACTTTGAATAAAACCTAAAATCTGAGTAGGTAAAAGAGTCGCTTATCTCATTAGCTCGTGTCCAAGGTAATTCATATTTGCAAGTTATATTTTAATTATGTTCAAATTGTAAGGATGAAAATTAATTGGACATACTAATAACAAGTATGAAAAGGTTGAAAAAGTATGAAATGGTTTAAGTATTTTATCTATATTTATTATCAGAAAGATGACAATATTTTGACGATTAAACAGCCAGCCAAAAAACCCAAAAATCCTTAAGTAGTAAAATGTATTTTGCAAAGTTTAAATTTTGAAATGGATCCAAGTTTACAAGTGAGGTCATTACCGCATCACATATGTACGCGATGAGTTGCGGACGCGAGGACTGCGCAGCCGCAGGACAATTTACTATAAAAATGTGGGGAGGACCCCTCGAGGGTACAGTGCCAAACGGACCGCGGACTCGGAAGGACATTAAGATGAAGCTGGTGAGTCCTTGGAGTTAACATTTCGGTGCAGTGAACAATAATCGTGGAAAAAAAATATTTTACTTATCATTTCGGATTGTGATTTTGATATTCAGTATTGTTTTCAAAATAATAGTTATATTATCATCAAGAAGTAATGTAAATAAAAATATTTCTTTAAATTTCAGACATCATTAATATTTACTTAATGCTATTTTTTATATGCACAACTTGTAATATTCTATCATAAGAAATTATTTCCACTACTTTCAACCGCTTCGAAGGCCCTTTGCAAATAAAAAGAACTCAAGTAAGAGTCCTTAATTTATGCACAAAATAATTATTCTCCCGACGGAGCGTGTAACGAAGCCCCTTTTTAACACGATAAAGACAGAGACAGATTAATTGCTTTTTAAATATAATATAACATTGTTTAAGATTCTTCAATAAGTCAACGACCTCATAATTACAAATGTTAATTTAAAACCACAGCAGCCATCTTTATCTTTTATTGCTCTTTTTAATCTAAATGAGTTTAATTATAGCTAACAAAAACTTGTCCGTAATTACAATGTATGGTCCATCTCTGATATTATTATCACAGTTATTCCTATTTTAAACCATATACAACGTGTATCACATAATAAAAGTAAAAATATTAAAGTTAAGTAAATTTTAGGTCACGAAATCAGTGTTTTAATGATTCCACTCTTTTCAGCTTCTCATATTCACTGCCGTACTGGCGATATCAATAGCAGAAGATATTGAAATCGCTAAAGAATCATTCGAGGATTCGCAAGCAGTTGCTTCCGAAGAGACGTTGATACCAGCCGCCAGTAGCTACAGCTACGGCCAAGCCAGTTCCAGTGCTCCTAAGCCATGGGAAACAAATTATGTACCTTCCAATCAAAATAACTACTACCAAAACCCACCCACACAACAAAATTCATGGAACAATCAGAACAAATACAACTACAATACTCCCTCAAATAATTACAACACACCATCAAACAACTACAACACACCCTCAAATAACTACAACACTCCCTCAAATAATTACAACACGCCATCAAATAACTACAACAAACCCTCAAATAACTACAACACACCTTCAAATAACTACAATACACCCACTAACATTAATAACCCGCCTTCAAACAGTTACTATCCGCAAAACATTTATAACAAGCCCACATGGCACCCCCCAACTTCGACATCAACAACTACTACACCGATTCCAGTCATCAAAAACGAACAATACTTCGGAGAGAACGGAAGCTATAAATACGAGTGAGTAAAATACTTTTTATTTGCTTGAACCTTAATTGAGTCTCAATGCCGAAAATTCTATATATAGTTAACATAAAAGTGTTATCTTTGGCGGTATTGAGTGTTGATTAAGCACATTCACAACACAGTTCCGCTGCTTGACACGGGTCTCCTCTTAAAATCAAAAAGGTTAAGTCCATTGTTCAATACACTGGCAACGTGCGACTTGGCACCTCTACACTATAGAGAACCTCAAGGAGTAGTTTCCTACGTAAATTATTATTCAAAGTGCCAAAAAGAAACAAGATCCTAACGGTGGTCTCGCTATTGTATATTCTTTCTAACATTGACGATCAATACTGTTATAATAGTACTACTCTAATATTTATATTAATTTATACAAAGTTTATTATAGGAACAGGAGGTAACTAACTATTTGTCTTCTTTGGGAGTAGTGTCGATTTAAAAACGTATAATGTTTTCTATTATTCGAAACGTTTCTATATAGCTGGAAATTTTAAAACTATAACTGATTTATGAAGTTGAAGCACGGAGCTTAAAAGAATTTAAAAAAAAACAGGTTTTAATTCAATATAGTAATGTACACATCGTTGCTTTTGATATCAAAGAGTTAACCAAAGATAGTTTGTTGCGTTGCTTATTGAGACTGCTATTCAATGTCACTTCCGTAACTTTTATCATACCAGAACAGAAGACACCCGAACGTTGTTTCATGTTTTATTTTTATTTTGCTTTTGTAAGCAACTCGTTATTTCGTAGAAACAAAAAAAATGTAGCACCATTGAGAGTAGAATAGCTGCGGTTTAAACTATACCGCACGAGTGCGCCTCTCCATAAATGTAGGTTTGCAGTGTTTGTTCCATTTAATTACGTGCATGTCCCATTAACAATTTGAAGTAGCTATTCAAC
>DWEG01000108.1:0-13610 GCA_018245845.1 Apyrrothrix hygieia | reverse complement strand
TGATTTGACCATTTGATTTTAAGCGTCTACAACTTCCCGTGCGCTTGACTTTTGAAATGACGATAAACAAATGGGAAGGTCAATCGTTGAAAGTTTTCGGAATAAACTTGGAGTTTTCATGTTTCGCGTATGGACAATTATAAGTCACGTGACTAAGGACAATTATATAGGACATTCCAAAAAAATACCAAAAATATAGTGTATCAGAAAGCATTAAGTTGATTAAAGTCTTTTCTTATATAATGTTTTTCAGTTTTTACCATAATTTTAATTATTGAACTTTGGCACATTATTTAATTTTAAGGCGGTACGAAGTTTGCCGGATCAGCTAGTAAGATATAGTTTACAAGCAACTTGTCATTTCTTCTCTACGAGAGTTATGGAATAAATTGCCAGTAACGCATCTAACAGCACTGATAACTTAGTGGATTTGAATTCAGTCTTCCACGCCGGGAGTGTTGAGTTCAAACTCAAACTTGAAATTTGAACACTTTAGAGTTCGCCTCAAAGGTACCAAGCCCGCATTTGGTCCGCGTGGTAGACTATGGCCTTAACCCTTCTCACTCTGAGAAAAATCCCATTTCCAGAAACGATAAAAGAGTTCATTATAATCGCGTCAATGCCAACGGTGCTGTACAGCACAAAATGTTACGACTGTATGTTTCCTAAGGGGTAGGGAGAGGAGTGTAGTACACTCCAGCGATTCACCAGTTATGACCCGTTTTAAATATAATCGCATCCAATTATAATTCAAGTAAACTTGAATTACAATTCAAGTAAACTTGATTTGTAATTCAAGTATACTTGAATTACAATTTAAGTAAACTTAAGATATAATTGAAGTAAACTTAAACATGAAAACAATGACAATCGTAGTTTTCTGTGGGGCAGTTGTAAATGATTCGTGAAAGCGTGTCCAATCTTAGATACAGAGCATAGCGATACGCCAACTGGTCTGCAGGGGCTAATATATTTGCCAAGAGATTTTGTTTAGCCACTTTACCCTTACACCCCTACCATGACAAAGCGGGTTTACGACCCGACCGCTCCACTTCAGCAAACATATGCGTTGGCTCCACTGCCTTAAACTGATTAAATTCTTACATTTCAAAAATTAAGCTTATCTTTTCGTACTATTACTTAAATTATTGTTAGTTGAGACTCGTGTTCAAAAGTGAGACGATATAAAGTTTTAATGATGAAGTACCGCTCATAGAAACGACAACAACTTTTTTAGTGTCCCACTATTGGGCTTGTATTTTGTGTCGTAACTGGAACAGGCATGGTATTTACTTTTTTCCAATTTCTATTCGGAAAGGATGTAGGCTAATGCCCAATCTGCTGGTCTGAAGTTTTTTAACTTACCTATTCGCCTCTGACATAGATTAATGATAACAAGAGAGACTGACTGCTTGACTTGCCTTTGGGATCATGGAAGCGCTTGATTTAGCATTAGTAAATTACATTAAATATTAATCTATATTAAATAATATCTAGTCTATATTAAGTATTGTGTAATCTACATTAATATTTAATATTTATTATGTCTGTAATAAATATTGAATATTAATCATAAATTAGTGAATATAATCTGAAGCTTACAAACTGCGGAAGGTCTATGATGTCCATTCATAAGAGCTAAGAGTACTACGACAGAAAACAAGTTATTATTATTATATCGTCACGGCAGATCTCTTACGTGGTAGCTAGAGAGCACCGAGTATTAAATATCTCTATCTTAACAAACCTGACGTGCTTCTCCATTGATCTCTCTTTACAATAAATGAAGACAATTAATAAGGAGGGACAACTAAAATTCGAAGAAACGTGTAATGGTCATCAATGTAAATGGCTATAAAGAGAGAGGAATTCCAAGGAAAACTTGGTTGAATTGCGTAAAAGACGACATGAATAAGGAAGGAACGAATATTGGAACGATGGCTAATATAGATGAATGGAGCAGAAAACTATAATGCAAGGACCGAAAATCAGTTGGGAACACGAGAAAAATTATGATTACACCGATGTTAGCCAAAAATGCTTCTTCTTCTTTGCGTATCGACTCTGGCGATTATATTGTTGAGGACCAGAACTCGGCTAACGATATAGCCTCGTCAGTGGCCTTGCATAGCCAAAATCTCAGCCAAAAATGCTTATAGAATTAGAGTGTGACTTTATAGAGTGAGAAAAATTAGGCGAACGTATTTTGTAATTGAAATCATTTTACAACTTTCTAGATTTTAAAAACTTTATAGATAATTTTTGTTTATAAATATCCCTCTTTTCCGCTTCAAGAATTTCATTCCAGATAAAACGGCAGCGGGCTAAAAAAAATTGAATGAAACAGTAAAACAAAACCTATGTTTTTTGTCAGAGTTCAAACTACGTTTATATTAAATTTCATCAGAATAAGGTTTTAAATGTGATTTGGTTTTATCTAGAATCTATAAGTCACATAGGTAAGCTTCTATGCGAATAAAGGCGGAGAGAAGTATGTTTGTATATAACGAGCAATACATGTATTTATTTATTTACACAAATAAATGTTAATTGTTCGTTTAAAATGAATGTTAATTGTTCGTTTATATGTCATTAACAGTTATTTATTTTTGGCTCTTTATTGTACCTGTTGTCTAGATTTCTACATTGATAAAATAAATATGAAATTTATTTCAAAAGACGTAATTTAATTACTACAGTACAAATATTAAAGACCTTAATACGTTTTATTTAACCGCTTGTAGAAATACAGTCCCCAGGCGCTGTTAAGTAAATCTAAGGAAAGAACATTTCTCTAACGGAAGGCAACAGCTCAATCAATATTCTATTGGAGTGGAAATTTCAATAGCTCTTGTTTGAACAGCAGTTTCCGTGTCTAAAAGACTGCATGATTTTATCGTTCGATCATGATCGGTGAAGTATCAATTCACTTGTAATATTGTTAACCACAAGCTTATAGAGATTACATATTTTATATTGTGCATATGATACTCAATATCAACCCATTTTGACACTACACAGTTGTATACATATTGTATGGAATTTCTCCACGATTTAGGAACACCGAGTGCACAATCAATAACTCTAAACGCGTGTTCGAACACCTTGGAGAACTTTACGGACAACGGAGTCAAGGCCGTTTCTTTAGGATACTGTCCTTCACAGTCACAACAAATAATTATGAATTTAAGAAATGCACATATACTTGTAACTCATATTTGTAGGTCGGGGTCGAAACCATGATCCTTGAAAAGGAAGGTTAAATTCTAAACCACAGAGCTCATTTTACACAGAAACGTTTCGCGAGTGTTTTATTTACATGATTATATATGTACCGGCTTAACTGACGCGTGTTTTATCGGGATGGCTCGACTGGGAACTTATGAAGAATGACCACGTATTGGTCCGAAACTAGTCGGACCATCCCAAAAAAACATACATGATATAAGCCGGTATACGTATAATCACGGAGCTCATGTAGCGATAATTCTTTGAATTATTATATTTATTACATTTTTCAAATTCGTTAAATTAAAATGTGAAGTGTCAAACATGATTAATAACCGTTATTTGCTATAATTTGTCGATATTGTTTTATGGGTTCAAATATCTTATTTTGAAAGCCGTCTGTCAAAATTTACCACGTAAGAAAACTTTAAACCTTCAGTAGTAATGGTCCAGAAAGCCTAGAATAAATAACTTTTGTACTTAGTTTAAAAAAAAAATTAAGTTATTCTGAAATTAAAAAAAAAAACTTCATAATTATGAATTTTTGAAAACAGGGTTACCTTAATTTTATTAATTCTAGTGTTTCGGAATTTAATCTGGTAATACGAGTATATAACTTACATTTGCTTAAATTCATTTTTTATTTGAGAGAGAGGAGTGATATGTAACAAAAAAATGTTTTTACTGTTACATTAATTTCTCTCCAAGGCTAGGCAGTTTTGTTAGTTCAACGTAACATCACGACTATAATCCTTGAAGAGGAGGAGCAGTACACTGCCACGAACATGATGAGTGTAGTACACTGCCACGTTTCACCAGTTATGTTTACAACCCATTATGGAATAGATGGTGGTGAAAAATCATTACTTTGTGAAAATATATATACAGTTATACCTACAAGTAAGGTAAGGTACACAAAATGTCAGTGCTCCACTACTAACAGGGGCGAGTTTAACCGTAAGTAAATAAACTCCAAACATCATACTTGGCTGTGGTCTCCGCGGAGAACAATTTCTTGAGTTACGAGCACTCCCTGTAAACAATGTTACGCTGTAGTGTTTGTACATGTTCCTGTATTCCTTGAAATACATTTTCTTATTATTATTATTTATTTATTTTGTAAATAAGATTCTATAACCCGAAAACAGGTATTCAAAAAGTGATCGAAACAGGTACTTTTTTGGCAATTGCTACAGTATTTGGTCATTGAAACTTAAATTAGATAATGTGGTTTAAAATGAAAGAATTCGTTTAAACGAGAAAGTTGGAGGGGCACACGTTCAAAGTGGCCACATCGACCTCAATCACTCGAACTATCAACGAATTTAATATTATAGTATATTGAGGTACACGTGGTCTAAGGTACCGGTGTTAAATTTTCTATTCCGTATTTCTGATAGGCGATTTGAATAATAAACGCAGCGGGTGAGTTTAATAGCTGAAAATGGTCATTTAAAATTTAATATTGACTTGCCGAGCGAATCCATTAAAGTAATTTTCATATTGATGCCATCCATCGAAGTTAATATTCGGCTATTAATGTTGTATACAGTGGTATGGTTATTTCGATATTAAGAAACGTTTAGTACAATTTGCAAAATGTAAAAATATGTGAGATTAGAGTGTTTGTATGTGTGTTTGTATAAACACACCATGTATGTATGCGTGCGTGTGTGTCCGTAGGCGTGTCTAGCTGAAGTAGTTGCACATGCAAGCTTTCAATAAAATTAAGCAACGTCTGACGCGGTCCGTATACGGATGGATCACTGTTTACGGCAATATTAATAGGAACTTTCTAGGCAAGCGTGCTACATCCTAGGCTGCATCCCGCTTTCCATCAGGTGAGAAAGCAGTCAAACGCGAGCCTATAGCTAAATAAATAAAAAAAACCGTAAAACTTTTTGCTGAAACATTATGACGATCACAAGCCACAAACAATACCGTATCACCTTAAGATCAGGTAGTCCGATAACGAGAAGACAATTGGGAAATACACTCAAAGAGTTTAAGTCTGGTTAGGGTGACAGGGTTAAGAGAGATGGCATTTGTACATAAAGATCACGAAAGGGTAAAGATATGGTAATAATTATTAAATATAGCTATTATTAATTAATTCGTATTCTAAAATACATGATATTACGCTAAACGTACTAAGCAAATAATTTCATATTTATACAGTTAATAAAACATTTTGCTAATTGTTGGAGCAAAATTAATGGGTTATAAAATTACCGTTAAAGTTAACTTTCGTTTCAAGCCCATTTAGGAACGTAACATTAAATATTTATCTAATTGAGTGCCATGAACTCGTATTTACGAAAAGATGATATTATCTTAGCTCTTGAGAAAATTAAAAGTATTAAGAAAGAGATAACAATAGTAATAACATTATGGGACATTTCGTGCGTAAAGGTAAAGTGTAGTCGAGCGTGTGTAAAGGTAGCTCAATTGGTGACAAACGATATACATGTACATATAGTGACTGACCTGTTGGCTGAGTGGTAGATCGTGGGTTTGATTCTTATTTAACGAACAAATTTATTAATTTAACGTATATTTGTGTTCAGCGTACAAATATTTGTCCTGAGTAGGGATTGCACCAGCGACCTCCAGGTCTGCAGTCAGGTTTACTAAGTACTGACCAACGGGTCAGTCAAAAACTCTTGAGAGTCCACAAACCATACCTCCTTTCGACGTCATCATCCCCATCTTACAACCGTATGTCACTTTTCTACCTGCTGTTTATACTTACCTAAACGCTTTGCTCCTCATTAAACCTTCAGGTAAAACAATGCTTGTCCTAAACGACATCAACATGTAATTTATGCGTGAATTGCAATACGGTATACAGTTTGAAGCATCAGCAACGACTATTATTCAACCAAGCACGCCCTCTGGGGAAACTTGCGTGGTATATATATCAAATCTCCCCCTGAATTCGCACCTACCAAGAGATACTATGATACATACCAAGAGATCAAATGGTCTCACTAGTGAAAATAATAAAATTGTTGGGATGTGGTATGAAGATATTGTACCACATTGACTAAGCGTCTTCAGCTCTTCTCGGTCGCTTAATTTCTACCTTCAAGGCGACTGATTCTATTGGACGTTATGGAATAGTATGGAGTGATAGAGGAATGAAGATAGGGGTCGTGAGAAGACGCATTTGGGTTTTTGCACACCTTTCTTGAGGGTTGTCACGAATTTCTCCACGTTTGATAACAATGTACGTAAACCAATGGTAGGTTTTATTTATTTTGAAAAGAAATTTGGTAACATTTGAGGTATTATATGTTTAAGCAATATTTCTTAGAAATAATAAAACTACTTTACTTTTATAAATATCGTTCTAAAGATCTTTTGGAAAGACTTATTCTTAAAGTAATATTATGTTAAACTTTGAAAACATTATATTACTGAAGGACTATTAACGATAATACTATTAAAGTTTGTGCCGAATTTCGATTATATGTACATATGTTTGAGGTTACATACAACAAGTAGAAAACTTTTTAGGCATCGCGTTATTGTCGTCAGAAAATGATTTTTAATTTCGTTTAATGGCATGAATAAAATCACCATCGCGTTGAAGATCAACTTTCAGTATGTTATACTGATATCAATACACTGTCAAACAATTTTCACTTTAATTTACCTTTAATGGGTTCGAAAAAGGAATATAAGCCGCGTGAATATGTTAGGATTATGACTCAGTATTCAGATACGTGGAAATATTTATAGCGTTAATGACAACAATACAATCTGAAAATAGACATGTTATGACAAAAGGAGTTTATTTATTAAATCAAGATAATATTTATTGGAAAATGTAATTTATAGATTTAAATAAATTTTGGTCACTGTAATAAAAACGTTCGCCATCTGAAAAACTAAGCCTGATATAAATTCACATAACATGACGTCTGTATATCCCTGAAGGAGTAGGCAGAGGAGTGTAGTACACCCCCACGTTTCACTAATTACGGTTACTTTCCATTGTGGAATAGGTAGTGATTATATTGCCATACACCGGGCCGGACTACTAGAAATTCCTACTAGAAAATCTAAGTTATAAAAATCCAATAGTGCCCGACCGTAGATTTGAACCTAGGATATCTCGATCGGCAGTCGCACTTAGAACCAACACGACCTACAAGACAGTAGAAATAAATGCTTATATAAATTCAATTTATATTGTTCTCAAGTTTAATAAAGGATAATTAAATAAACGTCCCCTTCATTGCGTAATATAACGCAGTGGCGTGTTACATTTTAATTAAACACAACAACCTGATCACTCTCAGACTTTTTATTGAGAGATAATATAAATTTATAATAAAATCTACGATCCCAAAGATAGAAATAATAAATCCAAAAGGTGAAGAATAATAAAAGAATGAACGTCTAACGAATGGCGAATTAATGTCTGTGAACGATGAATGAATGATGAACGTATGAACGATGCACGAATGAACGAATGAATGTAATGAATGAATGAACTTTGAATAAATGTCTGGGGAATAAATAATACTAAATGGGTGAACTTTTACATGGTAATTCGGCAGTAGGCGGAGCTCATGAAAAAGGAGCTAGTACAGGTCCGGTAACTAGTCGGGCCATCCCGAAAAAACATGCTTGAGTTAAGCCGGTACATATATAATGATAAATTAAAAAGAGTTATAAAATGTGTTATCAAATGGAAGTTTTTTTTAAACTAATCCTAGTAATCATTTATAACGACATTTTGAAAAGAGATATGCAAAAATATATATTGCTGAAAATGTTACCACACGTTTTGATTATCGTTAATAACATTTTGGAATTTTAGTATTCGCGTGAATTATTACAACATAAATATTCATTTGCTTTAACTGACATTTTAACTATTAAAAAATATTTGTAATTTGGCTGCGATCCTGTTACGTCCCACAGTTGGGCACGAGTCCTTCCCAATACTAAGGGACACTTGGGGGATACTCTTTTAGCTCAAAATATAAGAATTCGGACGAGGATTAACGTAGTTACCAAGCTATAACATTCGGAATCAACTGGTTAAAGTATGCTCCAAAGCGCGGAAATGCTTAAGGCAATTTGCCACTAACGGTCATCCATTTAAGTTCCTACCGCGACCGACGTTGTTTAACTTGACAGATCACTAACAATCAGGAAACGCATCTAGTTACGAGCGCTTTTACCGATCTTACATTGTAATAGTATTTTAGTTCTGTAACTTTCTGTGTCTTAGTGATTAATATATTTCAAAAATCTGAGATTGTAATGTTAAAATATTTTAATTCTTTAACAGTTCTTGTCTTGATTACATCAGTCAGGACTTAAAATATTATTTCTTTTCCACTTTCTTTTTATTACATACTAGCTGTATTACTGATACGATATTAGCTTAGTTATCGTTTTCACGAAATCCTAAAACCTTTCCTAAAATAAAAGCAGCGTTATTAAATCCTTATGTTGTCAACTATCTGTCAGTGAAAATCCTATCTAAATCGGTTCAGCCGGTTTGGAGATTTCCCGGCACAAATTATAATGCTGTCTTAATCTACAGAAATGTATTTGTGTATAATAAAAACTAGAAAACGTTTGTATAAAATAGATACTGGCTAAAGAGGTATTTTATTCCTATCCACTGTAAAATACCGTTTTTGGTATATGGGTTGTTTGAGAAGCGTATGTTAGAACAAAAAGGGTCACTCAGTAGCGGAAAAATAAATCGCCTAGATAAATAAAAATCTCTAAGAGGAATTTGACGACAACATATTCAACGACTGCCAAAAAAGTAATTAAGCTACCAACCCAAACAAATTTGAGGAATGAACATCACTCACGATGAATCCCGGGAGAAATGAAGCGGCAATATGTTTCGCGGATCTCCGTAGTAATCCGGGACAGAAGAGATACTATTTGTCGTGCAAGCCGTTTTCTTGACGGGCGCGTGCCGGAAGTTGAACGGATCTGTCGACTGTAATGTGATCAGTAGCAGCGACTGAATATTTATGACATGAACGCCATAATATGTCATTCTTTGATCGAATTCAGGAGCTGAATGAATACGGATGGTTCTACTGTTATTTAACTCAATCGTTGATTTTTTTATACATGAAATTAAGAATGCAGCGAGACAATACACTAAGAAAAAGCATCATACACGGAATTCTAAGGTATTCAAAGGAAAGAACATCGTTTACAATGAATCCCTGTGAGATTTATCCCGGCCATATGTTCCGGAGATATCGTGAGTAATCTGGGAGCGGAAAGACGCAAATTGTCGGGCAAGCTGCGCTCTTGACGGGCGTGTGTCGTCAGAAAAGTGATCTGTCGACGACGATGTTATCAACACTAGCGACCAAATGTTCGTGACTTTTGAGATGCACAGTGAACTAAAGATTCAAATGAGATGTCATTACTTCAGGCACATAGATGTAATCCGTTTTTAAAAAGACAAAGTAAAAGCCAAATTTTTACTAAATCAAACCTGGCTTCGAGGAAAGAACATTGCTAAAAAAATCCTTAATGAACGACTCAATCATATTATACTCCACATGTAAATATTTCGAGAATTCAACAGTCAGAAGATAACATGTTATAGATTAACGTGAAACAGACACTTGAAATACCCTCGATAATTGTGACATTCACCTGGGCGGGTCTAAATTAACAAAAGCTTAAATTACTTCACCCCCTCACCCCTTATTCCACACTGGGACGTAAACATGGTGGAACGTAGGAGTGTACAATCAAGTGTACACTCCTGTACCTACCTCTTCGGTGATTACGGGCTTCATGCTACGTTTAAAGGTTAATTTAATGAAAAAAGGCCTAGTACCAATGAAATCATCATCAACAATTCTTTTTACTATTCTACTCTTGCACACGGATCTCCTCTTAGAATGAGAAGACCGAACATATGTTGGAGAGCATTATATGCATTTATTGTGAAGAGGTATTTGTGATTGAACCCCTGGACCGCCGGAGGGGGAGCGGAGCTCTAGAACGTGAAGCACTGGGTTATCATTATGTTGACGTTTAAATGTTTTAAAGTAAATCAATTAAATAAGACACCAGCGGGCAAAAGGAAAAATGAAAATGAAAAGTTGTGCCCCCTTTTCGCTGAAAGGAGAGAATTCAGACATGTGCTAATATGAACGGTCTCTAAGTGGTTAATCAATTCGATTGCAAATTTGGTTAGCGCGGTGAAGCTTGTATTGGGGAAACATTTCTTTTTTAATTTTCTGCAAATTCGACGTGTTCAAACGTTCACATTTATGTCGAGGCAAAAATTTGTAATCATGAGAAGATTTTCAAAGCAATCATGGTTGTGTGGTTACTTGAATACAGAAGATCTGAAAAAAAACTTTTTTTAACTATAAATTTATTTTATCTGCTATATTACCACATACTTATATTTGATCAGAGCCAAATTATGTCTTATAAAACGATTGCTGTAAGAATCTTAACATTTTAAATATATTACAGAATTGAAAAAATTAGCCGATAATCTTGGAAGAAATCTAAATGAAATTCAAAAGTTAAATTTTATGAAGGCTCTCTAGAATAGTTTAGAACAGAATGGGCATTGGTAGTAAGATTATCTCAAACTACTGATGTTTGTGTTTATCCGATTTTTTTATTTATTTATTTATTTATTACATCATAATCATCATCATCATCAGTATATCTCAGTCCACTGTTGGACATAGACTTTCTCCAAAGAGCGCCATCGTGCCCTGTCCTCAGCTCGCGGTATGTAACTTCTGCCTGCAGTCTTTCGCAGATCGTTATCCCACCTGATCGGAGGTTTGCCGAGTATTAGTATTTATTTATTACAATTTATGTGTCGCCTTGAAGTAAAATATACAAGGATTGAAACGATACAAGGGCGTACTTAATGCCTAAGGGCATTCACTCCCAGTCAATCCTGGGTGCCGGTGATAACGTGTGGTAGGCGCATATAAAACAATAATGATTATTTATCACAAAGGTTGGCCCAATTTATTCTAACGCCAATCGCCACGGTATGTCTAAATGCATTAATCCTATTACTGATGTTTCGCAGACATTGCATAAAGTCCTATCTATGAGTTACTATATACAATTGGCTATAATTTCTCTAGAAGCTCGATTTTTTTTCAGTCTCGTTCTTAGTCTATCACAAAACTTACTAATGCTTTGAGCTAAATTGGACGAACGAAATGTGTAGCAGTAGATATATATTAAATTATTCGTAGTACTTAATTGTTACTGGCATAATTTAAACGCTTTGAAGGCACTGAGTGGAAAATGTTCTGTGGAAATCCTTGATTCCAGCGATCTAGTTCAATCCCAAAGGACTAGTTATTGATGGAAGTTAGCGGTTACTTGGTAGGGTTTCAAATTAGGGTATACGAAATCTAATTTCAAACGCAAAGTTTGAATAACATCAAAAACAAAGTAAAGTAAAGGGACAATTCTATTTTTTAATTAGTACAGACAATGCTAACAAATTATTATAATGTTCAAGGTATCGTAAGTTTTAAAAATACAGTTTGTCCAAGTGCTAGTGAGCAGTTTTCTCGAAAAAATCCCTTTTAAAAAGAAAGACGTAATTGGACTGACACTATGTAGTTTAATAAGCGTTAAATATATAGTTGCTTATCTCTTAATTACTTCGTAGTACATATGTACCTACCTTTTAGCACAAAATGAATCGTGAGTAAGTTCAGTTTTATGATATATTATATGTATATGGTATCAAAATATCACATGATCAAGACGTCAACTTCTTATAATCTACTATATCGGATCACATAGCCAACATGTTTTGTCAACTCATACGTTACTTGGCTAAATGTGTCGTCGCACCAGACCTCCACTCCCCATCTATCATTTTTCAGAGGCTGTTGACGGACATCGCCGCCGGATTATCAGCCCTATGATGGATAGCGAAAGTCGTTTGTAGGCCCTTTCTTCGCTCGCCCACTGTATTTTTACGACCTGAAAATATACTAGCTCGCCGTCAGTTTGTGACCAAAATGAATATATAACACTCAACTGTGATAATACTAAACGTCACCAACAAATGTTTGGGTAGCTTATACAAACAATGTGTAAATATGGTGGTATAGAAAAAATCGCGTTCCATTCAGATAATTTGACTTTATTATGTAGCTCATAAAACTATTATTTGTATGAGTATAGTGAACCTTCGGAAACCAAAAATACGAGTATTATAAGGGTTTGGTCACAGATAATTTTTGAACGCAGATATCAAATTTAGATTTATTTTGGGTGCAGGTGTTAGACATATACATTTTTTTTGGGTGCAGGTGTTAGACATATACATTTTTTTTGGGTGCAGGTGTTGGATATATACAGATAAATTTGCGTGCAGGTGTTGGATTAAAATAGGTTTTCGATGCAGGTGTTATTCATAGATTTAAAGCTGTAACTCTTTTCGTACCAATAAATCAATCTAACAAAATTGAACCTAGAAAGCGGTATATGAATAGTTCCATTTCATTTGGTGCGAATTATTAAACGAAATAATAATGGAGACTTTCTTGACCTTTATACGTACGTAACATCACGCCTATAATCCCCGAAGAGGTAGGCAGAGGAGTATAGTGCACTCCCACGTTTCACCAATTACGTTTACGTCCCATCATGGAATAAGTGTTGAGCCTATTGCTATATTGCCATTCACCTTTATACGATCGTTATTATATAAATATTGATAGACACATAAGCGTTAAAAGATAAATTTAGGTTAATAAGGTCGTGCCATTGTTTTTGAGATAACAGCTCCCTGACATCTTAACCTGTACTTAGGTAATAACGTTTAATGTCTTCATTGATTAAATTTAATGGACATGACATTAAACAAACAGCTTCCTGTAATGGCCGTGTAATTGCATGCCGCGTTATTCACGTATTGTATGTTAGATGTGTATCACTGTTCAATTATACAGAGTATTTAGGCTTCATTATTATATAAACAATGACTTACGATATATGATACCTACATGTACGTTTTATGTGGGAGTGTACTAATCTTCTGTGCCTACCCCTTCGGGCGAAATACAAGCGTGATGTTATGTTACGATATGTTTATAGATATAATTAAAAATCGCGTAGGAAACTTGATACAATTTTCTTCTAATCTACTCTGAGCAAGTAATAAGTAACTAAGCAACGTTAGATAACATATCGTTGGATAAAATTGAAAGAATTTTAATAATATTCGTATTAGTCTCATAACATTTTTATTACTCGTTTATATTGAACAAATATTCAATATTCAATATTTATTTATCGTGCTCTTCAGACTTTAATACGTGTTACTTGAAAAGGGGCGATAGTACCTACTTTGATATATTTTGTAGACC